>SJYC01089697.1:0-114568 GCA_006408675.1 Madoqua kirkii | reverse complement strand
CACTGTTTCCCCATCTATTTCCCATGAAGTGATGTGGAGATTCCTTAAAAAACTGGAAATAAAACTGCCATATAACCCAGCAATCCCACTGCTGGACATACACACTGAGGAAATCAGAACTGAATGAGTCTCATGTACCCCAATGTTCATCGCAGCAATGTTCAATAGCCAGGACATGGAATCAACCTAGATGTCCATCAGCAGACAAATGGATAAGAAAGCTTTGGTACATATACACAATGGAATATTACTCAGCCATTAAAAAGAATACATTTGAATCAGTTCTAATGAGGTGGATGAAACTGGAGCCTATTATACAGAGTGAAGTAAGCCAGAAAGAAAAACACCAATACAGTATACTAACACACATATATGGAATTTAGAAAGATGGTAACAATAACCCTATATGCGAAGCAGCAAAAGAGATACAGATGTATAGAACAGTCATTTGGACTCTGTGGAAGAAGGCAAGGGTGGGATGATTTGAGAGAATATCACTGAAAAGTGTATATTATCATAGGTGAAACAGATCACCAGTCCAATTTCAATGCATGAGACAGGGTGCTCAGAGCTGGTGCACTGGGATGACCCAGAGGGATGAGATGGAGAAGGAGGTGGGAGGGGGGTTCAGGATGGGGAACACATGTACATACATGGCTGATTCATGACAGTGTATGGCAAAAACACTACAATATTTTAAAGTAATTAGCCTCCAATTAAATTTTTTTAAAATGAAAAATTTGGATGCACTGATACCTAAGAGTCATTCCATTTCCAATATTTTATCCTTGTTTGGTTCTATCAAGAAAATTATATATAGATTAATATTCCAGTGGGTTACATTTAATATGGAAATCTGTGTACAGGGTTGAATCATGCTACTGGGTTCAAAGTTCAACTCAGTCATTTATTAGCTGAACGATCTTGGGCAAGTTACTTCACTTCTTTGCCTTGAGCTCTGCATTTGAAAACTGGAGATAATAATAAAGGCAATGGCACCCCACTCCAGTACTCTTGCCTGGAAAATTCCATGGACGGAGGAGCCTGGTAGGCTGCAGTCCATGGGGTCGCGAAGAGTCAGACACGATTGAGTTAATTCACTTTCACTTTTCACTTTCATGCATTGGAGAAGGAAATGGCAACCCACTCCAGTGTTCTTGCCTGGAGAATCCCAGGGATGGGGGAATCTGGTGCACTTTTGTCTATGGGGTCACACAGAGTGGGACACGACTGAAGCGACTTAGCTGCAGCAGGGTTATTACAAGCATTAAATAAACTAATACATGTGATGTGCTTAGAACAGTGACTGGCACATAGTAATGTTAGTTATTATTAATTGTTCATTTTCTTGTCAGGACAAATTATTTTATTTCAGGGCTGGAAATGGAACTGATCATACTAAAAGGCACAACAAGGCATTTCATGTTTGTTTTCCATACATTTTGGGGAAGAGTATTATCTTTATTGTGCAAGGGAGTTCAAGAATTTCTTTATATATTTACTTTTCCCCCCACAAATATAGAATTATAGAACTATTGAATATTAGAGCTTGATGAGACTTTTGAAATCATCAAAACTGGTAATTTTCTTCTCTTTCCTTTTTTGACAATATTTTAGTTTTTTAATGAACATTTTTACCCAGCTTTATTGAATTACAGTAGAAAACGATTGTATATCTTTAAGATAAATGGGATGATTTAATTCGTGTACATATTGTGAAATGATTACCACACCAAACTAATTAACACATCCGTACTGTCACATAATCTCACATCATTTTGTGTGTGTGGTGACAACAGTTAAAGTCTACTCTCTTAGCAAAGTTCAAGTATCCAGTATATAAAATTGTTTTTCAATAAGACATTTTAATTTTTTGCTTCATTTTAAAAAATAACACAGCAAACTAGTTTTGATTCCTAAAAATCAAACTCTTATTTGTACTCTTATTTTTAATTCACTGAGTTTTATCAAGATCCATTATTTTATGTTAATGACTTGATTTCTTGTCCACATCATAATTTACTTCCTTAAAAAATAAAAATTGTGTATATTTAAGGTGTACAACATGTTTTGGTATACAGATATATATATAGATGAGAACACCTGAAAGCTAGTTTCTTAGCAAGCTTCCAGTATACAATATAGTATTATCAACTTAGTCACCATAGTGTACATTAGATCCTGGGAACGTACTCATCTTATAACTGAAAGTTTAAGTGCCCAGCTAGCTCAGTCTGTAGAGTGTGAGATTCTTAATCTCTTATAACTGAAAGTGTGTGCCCTTTGACCACCCTTTCCCCCTACACAAGAGACTTAGTGTTCCTAGTAGATGATTTGAAGGTCATCCTCACGGCCATGCAGGATGGGTAGGAAGGGTGAATCTCCATAGTCACATCTAAAGCCATTGCTTCCATCCACTTTGTATTTTGCAGTTCCTGATAAGAATTGATCTTATTTTGCACATTTCCTCATTTTACAGATGAAGAAACTGAACCACTTCAAGGTGCACTGATATGCCCAGGGACACATAGCAGTTAATAGCAAACCAAATAAGCCATAGGTTTCCAGGTGCCCAACTGCCCACATTCTTTACCATGTGGCCATGGAAACGTTCAAACAGATTAAAGTAAAAACAAACAAACTTGCAAATGACAACAACCAGAAAACCCCTGAATATCACTAGGAAATACCAACACATTTTTGCTAAATAGAACTTCCTCCACTTGATAAAAACAGTAAAGACTAAACCAAGGGAACTTGAATTTAGAAGTTAAATAAGGTATCAGATATTGGGCCTTTAGATTGTTTTGTAAAAACTTCAGCTCCTTCAGCTCCTAATCAAATCTAACTACCTTATCTATAAAAAAATAAATAATTTCTTTTTAAAGGAAGAATCCCAAGGCCAAATAATTCACATGTGTCAGGCACTATGGGATTCAGGGATGAAAAATTCCCTACAGCTTTAAAGCAAGCATTATAATTTGAAATTTCCTGACAGTTTTTGAAGGAAAACACTAACCTTTTCTGGGCCAGATGCCAAGTTAGGTAATTAGCCTTTGCCCACTTTCTTTCCTCAAGCTGTTTTAATTAGATAAGAATTCTGCCTTCATTTCCTTTTGTAAATTGAATTGTGATGTTGCCACATAACTTTCAATGACTATTAATGCTCTTGTTTGCTAACACCTTTCAACGACTGTTAATGCCTTCATTTGCTGAATTGCTTTTCCCTTCAGAAAATGGAAAGGTTTTTGCCATAAGTTCTTGGCCCTTTTCAAAGTACATAGTGCTTTCCAAGAGCAATCTTGATTTCAGCTTGTGCTTCTTCCAGCCCAGCGTTTCTCATGATATACTCTGCATATGTGATCCACACAGTCAAAGGCTTTGGCATAGTCAATAATTTCAAGGGTTAGGAAATACTAGAGCCCTCAGCTTCAATTCTGCTCCAGAGACACAGAGAAGAATCAATAAGCCATACCTCCCCTGCCAGTTCTGGTATGTCTGAACACTCTAATAAATTGCTCAGGAAACAAGGTTAATTAGAGTGAAGTTATACAGTCAATTCCACACTCCACACGCTCTCCCCTCCTCCTTGAAAAACTGCCCAAAGAAACAGTGGATCCATAGAGTCACAGAAGACACGTAATCCATTGACTTCAGGTCTTTCTACAACATGACTTTTCTACAACAGAAGAACATCAGTGCCCATTTGAGCAGGGCCTTATCCTCAGAAAGAATAGGGTTCTAGTGCCAACAACCCTAGAACAGCAAAGTTATTTTAGGCAAGTTACTCAATTTCACAAAGCCTCTTTCCTCAGGCTTACATATTTTTTCACTTAAAATATCTTGGAATTGACCCATATTAGCACATGTGATTTCACTTTATAATTTTTAAAAATAGCTACACAGTATTTCATTATATAGCTGGACCATGATTTAACTGTTGATGGCCATTTAGGCTGCTTTCAGTCTCTTGTCTGGTAGGCAGTGCTGCGGTGTGGATGGGCCATCACACACATAGAAACACATCTCTGTAAGATACACTTTTACAAGTGGAAATATTGGGTAAAAACACATTTGTATTTGAAAGTTGGATGGATAGTGCCAAACTGTTCTGCCCTGTGGCTGTCCCTTTATATTCAGGCCTATCAGTGATGTTTCCTCATGGAAATCTTCATGAAATTGTGGGGTGAAAATAGCATATCATGCTGGTTTTATGTTCTCTTGTCACCAGTAAGGGTGAGCATTCTTTCATGTTTTAAAAAACCTTTCTGTAACTGCTCAAGTCTTGTGCATTTTCACTTGGGTGTTGGCCTTCCTCCTACAGAATGTAAGAACTGCTTATATACATGAAAATAGTCTTTTGTCTGTGTATGAATCACAAATATAGATATAGGATAGTGCCAAACTGTTCTGCCCTGTGGCTGTCCCTTTATATTCAGGCCTATCAGTGATGTTTCCTCATGGAAATCTTCATGAAATTGTGGGGTGAAAATAGCATATCATGCTGGTTTTATGTTCTCTTGTCACCAGTAAGGGTGAGCATTCTTTCATGTTTTAAAAAACCTTTCTGTAACTGCTCAAGTCTTGTGCATTTTCACTTGGGTGTTGGCCTTCCTCCTACTAGAATGTAAGAACTGCTTATATACATGAAAATAGTCTTTTGTCTGTGTATGAATCACAAATATAGATATGTCTATGATTTTTAAAAATATATTTAGAAAGGTCTTTGTCACTCTGAAATTAAAAATTAAAATCTCCCAACTTCCTTTTGAATATTTTGTGACTTCGTTTTACATTAAAATGTTTGATATATCTGAAATTTATTTTATTTTAAGCTATGAAGTGAGGTTCTAATTCTATTTTATTTGTACAGGTGGCCACTTGGTTGTTCCAAAGTCATTTATTACATAACACACTAATCTACAATTGAATTTATCATAGCTTAAATTTCTGTACATCTTTTAATATATGCTTGGACTTATTACACTGTCTTGCTGATTTTTTGGTCTTTTCTTATGCAAAAAAACACCATTCTAACAATTAGACTATTAAAATATAATATCTGTTAGAGTTGCTGTTCTTTAGTTGCTAAGTTGGGTCCGACTCTTTGTGACCCCATGGACTGTAGTCTGCCAGGCTCCTCTGTCCATGGAATTTCTCTGGCAAGAATACTGGTGTGGGTTGCCATTTCCTTCTCCAGGGGATCTTCTCTACCTAGGGACTGAACCTGCATCTCCTGCTTTGCAGGTGGATTCTTTACTACTGAACCACCTGGGAAATCATCTAGTAAGTGTATATATCTTCTACTTTTTTCAAGAATTTTCTTAGCTAATCTTGCCTATTTACTTTCTCATATGAAGAACCCATTTATCTAGTCCCTCCCCTTACAACAAAATTAAATAGCTTTTTGGTGCAAGGAGTGCCTTAAGTTTATAATTTTTAAAGGAAGACTATATATTTATGATGTTGAACATTTTTATTCAAGAATATGATATGTCTTTCCATTTAACTATTTTTGTATCCCTCAGTAGAAGCTGTGATAAAGTGGAGCTAATAGGAAGAGGGATAATAATGGTACTGACCTCAGAAAGTTATTTTAAGGATCAAATGAAGATAATATACAGTGCCTCATCCTTTGCATGGTCAAAAAATACAGTATATGACAAATGCACACTCCACTGCCATATCCTGGAGTAAGTGTGACTAATCTATTAAGATAAATTAGTCTCTCCAATCACCTGAAATTTTCATTATTATGACTCATTCTTGTCTATACTCTGGAAAAGAAATGATTTTCCTGTCTTTGCACTCTTTCCTCTGTCCTACTCACCTCTGTGGCAGGTTTTTCAAGGTGACAAAAGTCCCACTTGGACATCTGTGACATTCTTGTTGGATATGAGTTAATTAAACAGGTTGTGACTACCTGGCTTATCCAAGAAGGTATCAGCACCCAGACAGAGGTGACTGAACAGGGCATGCCTTTCACATCTCTCTTCAAAACTGTGTACAGGAAGAAACTATTGCCGATACTATATAGATTCTATTTCTATTTTAAAGGTAAAGAATCTCCCTCCACAAGATAGTAGAGGATTTGATTAGGGCTGCTCAGTTGTCAATCAAATGGAGAGCCTCTATTATCATCTTCTGATACTTGGTGCCCAATATCCATGTGTTTTATACCCCTTTGTGGCAGACTCCTTGTATGCTTGATACTGAGCTTAATGTTTTATTTGTCTTATCATGTTTAATCTTCACAAGTGGGTATCATTATCCCATTTTCCAGATAAAATAGCAGAATCAAGTTTAGAAATATAGAAACTGACAAAACTGGTACAGTACTAAAGATGTGCTTGTCGCCAAAGTCTGTGCTCTTAACCACAATGCTTAATTTAGCAGATTTTTAACAACTTAAACAAAATCAAGTGTAAAATAAACTGAGATACTATTTGACTGCATGTCCGAGCATGCTTCTTCATCTGGAACAGAAACCTTGTCATGCTACTGTAGGTTTCCTTTTTGTTAATAAAATCATACCTCAACTTGGGGATACAGTTCCTGGCCCTTCTTGAAAATCAACCCAAAAAAGTCCTGGGGGAAATTAACACTCTTTTCAGCTGCCTTTGCTTTCAGGGAACATGATTTACATTTTCATGTGATCTGACTGTACCATAGCAGCAATATCAGGGAGGACTCTATTCAATTATTTGTCTTCCCTTTTAAATGCCTTTGTTTGGAAGGAAACTCACTTGTGTCACATTTCCAACTGGCCTTTCCCAGGTTAACCTATCTAACTTTCAAGAAATGTTTCAGCACATAAAAAGATGATCCAGTGAATTGCTTATTCCCAAGGGGGAAAAAGCATGTGGCCAGTGAATCAGGGAAATTGACTGCCCAGCGAAGAGCACACTCAAGGCATTCAGCATGAGTCACAGGACACAGGACTGTCCCATGATCACAAAAGGTGAATGAACAAAGCTAGAGTTCCTTTTATAGTTTCCATTGATGTGATCAGCTTGGGCTTGTTTCTACAGCAGGCTGGTGAGGCTTGTCATGGTAAAGAATGAGAGATCATCACTAAAGCATCCAGAAGGCTGCTCTGTCAGAGAGGAAGAGAGTAGCCTACTCTTAGGAGTGGAGACCTGGAGCCAGGGACACCAGTGGGTGAGAAAGTCAGCATGGATGAAGGAGGACAGGCCTGGAGTCTGGAAGCAGCAGGCATGGAGAGCCACGTGGTCACAGCACTGGCAGGAGATGCTGGCTGGACTAGGTGGCAGAGGACCTCAGTCCTAGAGGAACTGGGGGGATAAAGTCTAGGACATGGTCTTGGAGAAACTGAAGTATTTGGCATTTTAGCAAGGCAAGTTCTCAGGTGAAATTAATACTAACTGGGGCATAAGGGAAAAGACTCTTCCTAGGAGCTATATGTGTGTTTTCAGGAAGTCCTCTGCTTGGCACATAGGAGCCATTCACCTAAGTATTTGTGGTGTGAATATATGAGTCATGAGGCAGGCATCCAGTTTCTGAATGTGGGACGCATGGTGCCAGCAGGTCTGTCAGTGGAGGTGACCTGATGTTGAGTCACCTGTACAATAAGAACGGGGTTATCCCAGAGCCTAGGGCGGGGCCAAGCCTGCAGGTGGCGGTCAAGGGTCCGTGGGGAAATTAGGAGAATAAGGAGTAGGCAGGCAATTCCATACTTCTTCTTTGGCAGCTTTACATTGTTATCAGGTCCTCATTTTTGATCAAATATACTGTCTTAGCCTGCTAGGGATGTGACAACAAAAATGCCAAAGAATGATGGCTTATAAACAACAGAAATTTATTTCTCATAGTCCCAGAGACAGGAAATGGCAACCCACTCCAATGTTCTTGCCTGGAGAATCCCAGGGATGGGGGAGCCTGGTGGGCTGCTGTTTATGGGGTCGCACAGAGTCGGATACGACCGAAGCGACTCAGCAGCAGCAGCAGCAGAGACAGGAAAGTCCAAACTTAAGGTGCTGGTAGATTTGGTGTCTGATGAGGACTCTCTTGCTGGTTTAGAAATGACCATTGTGCCCTCATGTGGGGGAGGGGACAAGGGAGCTCTCTGGGGCCTCTTTTATAAGGTCTATAATCTCATCCATGAGGGCTCTCTCCTCAAGACCTAATCACTTCCAAATATGCTGCCTCCAGTTACCAACACATTAAAGATTAGATTTCAACATTTGAATGTGTGTGGGGGGAGCACAAATATTCAGTCCACAGCACATATTGAAATGGTCTACAATTTTGATCAAAGCCATTGAAAAATGTTGCCAATTTCCATGAAGCCAAGATGGTGGACTCTTTTTAACTAAGTCACATGCCCCAAATGTTCAGGGTTCATAATCTTTGGAGTTAATTAATTGCTTATTATGTGACTGTCACTGGGATAGGTTCACTATACAGAGGCGCCTTACTCCTCTACCTGATACCTAAAGGTAGATGGTCTTGTATCCATTTTACAGCTATGAAACCCGAGGATTAAATTCCGTGTTACGCCCAAGGCTACATAGACAAGAAATGTTGGAGCAGGACTGTCAGGCTCAGAATCCCTCATCCCTCCTCAAACCTCTTTGACATGGTCCTCCCCTAGACCCGTGCTGCTCAAACTTTCATATGCAGATGGGTTACTGGGTTTAAAATTCAGATTCTGAGATGGAGACCAAGACTTGGCCTTTCTCGTGAGCTCCCCAGTGTTGCTGATGCTCTTGTTCTCTGAACCACACAGTGAGTAGCAAAGGTCTAGAGCAGGGATGGCCGGATGGAAATAGCATTGGTTCTGTGGCTCATATGGTCTCCACAATATCTGTGCAGCTCTGTGAGCATACCGTGAAAGCAGCCACTGATAATACATAAAGAATTGATTGTCGCTGTGGTCCAATAACCTTTATTTATGAAGACTGACACTTGAATTTCATATAATTTTCATATGTCACAAAGTACTATTTTTCCTTTGGTTTGCTTTCAACCATTTAAAAATGTGAAAAACACGATCAGCTCATAGACCATTGTTTCCTGTCTCCCAGTCAGTCTAGAAATGTAATGATCTTACTCTGATAGAGATGAAGAACATACCAAGGAGGATGGCCGGGGGTGTGAGGTTTTCAGAGATGGATAGCATCTACAAGATTTGGCAGATGGGTGGCTGAGATGAGAGAGTGAAGGCCTTGGAGTCAGATCCACCTCTGTCACATGCCTCATCACTTTCAGTGAAAAGTCTTTATATCTTAGTGTCTTAGCCTCCTCATGTGCAAAGTGGGACTAAAAAGAGTCAGTTATTGTGAAGATACAAAGAAATGAACTACAGAAAGCTTTTGTGGTACCCAGCAGAGATGAATTAAAATGTTACAACTCCAGTGTTAGCATCCATGGCTGAAACAGGATGTGAAGACAAGAACCTACCAGGATATGATTAGACCTCAGAGCTGATCAGCTCAGATTACATCAGAGAGAATTTGCTGATCACACTATGAGTGTAAAGTGAAGTGAACGTGGTTATCCCAGAGCCTAGGGTGGGATAGTTGCTCAGTCGTGACTGACTCCTTGCAACCCCATGGACTATATAGTCTGTGGAATTCTCCAGGCCAGAATACTGGAGTGGATAGCCTTTCCCTTCAGGGATCTTCCCAACCCAGGGATTGAACCCAGGTCTCCTGCATTGCATTACCAGCTGAGCCATAAGGGAAGCCCAAGAATACTGGAGTAGGTAACCTCTTCCTTCTCCAGCAGATCTTCCTGACCCAGGAATCGAACCGAGGTCTCCTGCATTGCAGGCAGATTCTTTACCAACTGAGTTATCAGGGAAGCACATGGGTATAAATGACCATCCAATTTTGAGGAAAGCAACACAGTGAGTAGCAAAGGTCTAGAGCAGGGATGGCCGGATGGTAAATAGCATTGGTTCTGTGGCTCATATGGTCTCCACAATATCTGTGCAGCTCTGTGAGCATACCGTGAAAGCAGCCACTGATAATACATAAAGAATTGATTGTCGCTGTGGTCCAATAACCTTTATTTATGAAGACTGACACTTGAATTTCATATAATTTTCATATGTCACAAAGTACTATTTTTCCTTTGGTTTGCTTTCAACCATTTAAAAATGTGAAAAACACGATCAGCTCATAGACCATTGTTTCCTGTCTCCCAGTCAGTCTAGAAATGTAATGATCTTACTCTGATAGAGATGAAGAACATACCAAGGAGGATGGCCGGGGGTGTGAGGTTTTCAGAGATGGATAGCATCTACAAGATTTGGCAGATGGGTGGCTGAGATGAGAGAGTGAAGGCCTTGGAGTCAGATCCACCTCTGTCACATGCCTCATCACTTTCAGTGAAAAGTCTTTATATCTTAGTGTCTTAGCCTCCTCATGTGCAAAGTGGGACTAAAAAGAGTCAGTTATTGTGAAGATACAAAGAAATGAACTACAGAAAGCTTTTGTGGTACCCAGCAGAGATGAATTAAAATGTTACAACTCCAGTGTTAGCATCCATGGCTGAAACAGGATGTGAAGACAAGAACCTACCAGGATATGATTAGACCTCAGAGCTGATCAGCTCAGATTACATCAGAGAGAATTTGCTGATCACACTATGAGTGTAAAGTGAAGTGAACGTGGTTATCCCAGAGCCTAGGGTGGGATAGTTGCTCAGTCGTGACTGACTCCTTGCAACCCCATGGACTATATAGTCTGTGGAATTCTCCAGGCCAGAATACTGGAGTGGATAGCCTTTCCCTTCAGGGATCTTCCCAACCCAGGGATTGAACCCAGGTCTCCTGCATTGCATTACCAGCTGAGCCATAAGGGAAGCCCAAGAATACTGGAGTAGGTAACCTCTTCCTTCTCCAGCAGATCTTCCTGACCCAGGAATCGAACCGAGGTCTCCTGCATTGCAGGCAGATTCTTTACCAACTGAGTTATCAGGGAAGCACATGGGTATAAATGACCATCCAATTTTGAGGAAAGCACGTTGAGGTAGTGAAAACTAAATACGGTTATATAACGTAGCGGTGAGGTCAATGCAGGGCCTCTATGGAGATGTCTGTTTAAGACAGGCAAGGGAAGCTCTCAGGGCCTCCCTAGTGGCTCAGATGGTAAAGAATCTGCCTGCAATGCAGACCCAGGTTCTGTCTCTAGGTCTGGAAGATCACCTGGAGAAAGGAATGGCTACTCACTACAGTATTCTTGCCTGGAGAATTCACAGACAGAGGGCCCTAGTGAACTATCGTTCATGGGGTCGCAAAAGAGACACAACCGAGTGACAAACACACACAGGGAAACCCTCAAGAGAACTGTTGGCATGGTTGGTATTAATTTAATAACAACAGTTAATGACTGGTGTAGCACTTACCTTCTGCTGGGTAAAGTTCTAGTGTTTTGGTATTAATTTAATAGTAACGATTAATAGCTGACAGCACTGACCTTGTGGTTGGTAATATTCTAGTGTTTTATAAGCAGTAACTAATATTCATAAATCACTTAATAAAGTAGGCACTATTATTATCCTCATTTGACAGATACAAAAACTTATGCAAAGAGAGGGTAAGTAACATGCCCAAGGCTACCCTTTTTATAAGCGGCAGCATCCTTGCTATTCATCACCGCCCTGAAAGTGTTCACTCTTGGAGCTCTAGGGTCTCTGAATGATATTAGCTGGGCAGAGCCTGGAGATGTGGGGGGTAGGGATCTCTTCCAGGAAGCCAGTGGGGTCCTAGACTTTTACAATTCTTTTATGCCTTGGGGGTGTGACAGCAAATCTGATTCATGTGGCAGTGGGAACCCTCTTTTTGTCTTTGTATTTCACATTTACTAACCAGAGTTCTGTTACAGTCATACGGTGTATAGTTAGGGTTCAGGCTAGTCTATATATTGATGTAGATTTCATTTTCAGAATGTGTGGGGTGGCACACACATTTTTGCCTCTTTTTCTCTATGGATGACAACCCTAGGTTCAGTGTATACTGTGCACAAGCAACACAAAACAGAAAGAAACCCATCGTGGATCAGAAGGAAACGTCATTTGAAGCAGGTCTTCCAAAATGAGTGCCTCTGATTACTTGGATCCTATGAGTCTGTAGAAAACTCTGGGTGATTCCCCATATCATGACTACTGCTTTTCCCATAAGTTACATTCTAACAATTAAGCACATCTTTTTACATTCAATTTGGAAAAGGAATTTTTAATAAGGGTATTCCCAACTCTATATACCTCAGAGAATTTGCCCTGGAAAATTATATCCTTCTGTACACCCATATTTGGTAGCTTCCTCAACAGTGAGATCAGATTTCCTGGATATTCCAGGATTGCTGTTACCACTTTTTTTTTTTTTTTTTACTTTACAATACTGTATTTGTTTTGCCATACGTCAACATGAATCCGCCACACGTGTACATGAGTTCCCAATCCTGAACCCTCCTCCCACCTCCCTCCCCATATCATCTCTCTGGGTCATCCCAGTGCACCAGCCCCAGGCATCCTGTATCCTGCATCAAACCTAGACTGGCAATTCGTTTCTTACATGATATTATACATGTTTCAATGCCATTCTCCCAAATCATCCTACCTTCTCCATCTCCCACAGAGTCCAAAAGTCTGTTCTATACATCTGTGTCTCTTTTGCTGTCTTGCATACAGGGTTATCATTACCACTTTTATTTTTTAATTTGTCATAAGAACTCTGAGCCTGAAAATATTATGTTACCTTTTCATTTTTTCTTTTTTACATAGCTAGCAGTATTATTAAAATCAGAAGTAAGAATTAAGCTAAGAACTTCCGTTAGGTGTAGCCCAGTACATCCTCAGGTTGTATAACTTAGTCTATTCTGTAGCAATCTTTATCTTCTAGGGAAATTATTACCTTTTCTTAAGGATAAAGAACTGAATCTCTTTCTGGTTATAAAAAACTTTATTCATAAGCTTTGACCATGAACTTGTGTCAGCTTTCCCAGCTAAACAGAATGTTTTCAATTTCTTTAAATTCTCTATGAAATCACTCAGGTGACTGTATACAGGTGACTCTATATCTCTGCCTTATAGAGTAATGGGTAAGTCTTGCCTTCTAGCCCAGTACATAATTAATATTTTATTTATAGAAAATACTATATAATTATAATATTTTTACTATTATAATGACAATCATGAATATAAGGACTTCATACATAACTGGCATTTGTGATACCAGATTGACTAACAGTTTTCTTTTTTAGTGATTTAATGCCTAGAGATCTTTATGCCCACTAAGCAGTTCAGTTCAGTTCAGTTCAGTTCAGTTCAGTTGCTCAGTTGTGTCTGACTCTCTGCGACTCCATGAATTGCAGCATGCCAGGCCTCCCTGTCCATCACCAACTCCCAAAGTTCACTTAGACTCGCATCCATTGAGTCAGTGATGCCATTCAGCTATCTCATCCTCTGTCATCCCCTTCTCCTCCTGCCTCCAATCCCTCCCAGCATCAAAGTCTTTTCCAATGAGTCAACTCTTCACATGAGGTGGCCAAAGTACTGGAATTTCAGCTTTAGCATCATTCCTTTCAAAGAAATCCCAGGGCTGATCTCTTTCAGATTGGACTGGTTGGATCTCCTTGCAGTCCAAGGGACTCTCAAGAGTCTTCTCCAACACCACAGTTCAAAAGCATCGGTTCTTTGGCACTCAGCCTTCTTTACAGTCCAACTCTCATATCCATACATGACTATTGGAAAAACCATAGCCTTGACTAGATGGACCTTAGTCAGCAAAGTAATGTCTCTGCTTTTGAATATACTATCTAGGTTGGTCATAACTTTTGTTCCAAGGAGTAAGTGTCTTTTAATTTCATGACTGCAGTACCATCTACAGTGATTTTGGAGCCCCCCAAAATAAAGTCTGACACTGTTTCCACTGTTTCTCCATCTATTTTTCATGGAGTGATGGGACCAGATGCCATGATCTTCGTTTTCTGAATATTGAGCTTTAAGCCAACTTTTTCACTCTCCTCTTTTAATTTCATCAAGAGGCTTTTTAGTTCCTCTTCACTTTCTGCCATAAGGATGGTGTCATCTGCATATCTGAGGTTACACTAAAGTGTTGCTTAAATAAAAATAAAGGCATTATTTAAAGTTTAAAAAATACCTAGAGATATTTTAATTGAATCTACGTCAGTTGTATAAGAAATATCCTCATAGTGGATAAAAGGCAGCACTTGCATCATTTCTATGAAATACACAGCCAAGAAAATAATTGGAAAGAGTTATTTAGCTAAATGAGAGTCACAGAAAAAGTCCTGCATTGCTTTAAACATGCTTTGCAGCAATTTCTTAATATGTTTTGAGAGTGCAGAACACCAGGAGTTCCTAGCCTCAGTCTGGCATGACTCATAAACACCATATAATCTTTAGTAAGTGACTGGGGACCTATCCTTATGGCAGTAAAATGTTGATTTTGTGTTCCAGACAGATATTGTTCATAATTCAACCTCAAAATGCCCTGTTAACTAACATTTGCTTACACTAGACTAGAAAAACCACAGGAAAAAAGTTGCTAAAATACATTTTCTAAAATTTTTTTAATCTGAAAAGAAATTTTTCAGGCAAGTGACTTTTATGAGTGTTTGGACATTCAGTAAAAAGGAAACCTGACCAACATCATAGTTTGGGGAATACAAAGTAATTCAGGCTATTTTAAATTTTGGTTCACTTTGGTTGCTAAGTCACTTCAGTTGAGTCTGATTCTTTGTGACCCCATAGATGTAGCCTGCCAGGCTCCTCTGTCCATGGGATTCTCTGGGCAAGAATACTGGAGTGGGTTGGCAGGCCCTTCTCCATCACTTTGGTTAGATGAGGAATTTATTAATGGCACCCCACTCCAGTATTATTGCCCGAAGAATCCCAGGGACAGAGGAAGCTGACAGGCTACAGTCCATGGGGTTGCAAAAGAGTCGTACATGACTGAGTATCTGAATACAGCATAGCACAGGAGACACTGAGATATGTGTAACTTACCAAAATCTATACTGAGCAATTCAGTTCTGTATATAGTTAAGTACTATTAATATTTTGTGCTTCCAGTGATCAAATGTTATCCAATTCAAAGGAGGATACACTAACAAGGCTGAAATGACCTCCTCATCAGGATCAGGTCTTAAATGACAGGGTCAATGTCAGATAGGTTCTGGGGAAGGGCAAGGGCCTTCCATGAAAGGGAAGTTATATGTATCAAGTCACTGAAGTGAGAAATGAGTACAGAAAGTTAATGTGAGAGTGAAAAAAACTTGCCTGATTTGAGTAGGAAAAAATTGGACTCAATTAAGGCCACTTCAAGTCACCATAGGACCTCAGCTTTGTTTAGTGGAGGGAAAAAGGAATCTGGGAAAACCTGAAGCAGGGAAGAGCTATAATGAAAATGGTATTTAAAGAAGATTGACGTGGCAGCGGCAGACCTCATTAAAGACTGAGAGGTAGTCCTTCAGGTAGAAGCTCCTTCTACTTTTATATACCGAAGTGTCTTAATTTGGGAAATTATTTCAACACCCAGTGAATCCTTTACCTTCACATTCATTTAGACAGTTTGTCCAATAATTTAAATTTATTTAATGCAATGTTGTTTCAATATCAGAATATTCCATACAACTGTACTACTTTGTACCATCTTTTGGATCAAGAGTAAGTACAAATACATAAATGCGTACTCTGTTAGGAATGGAACTGTGTTGGTAGAGAGGGTAGATACACTGTTTGCCGTTAGAAATCTTGCCCATTGAGAGAGATTGGCTTAAGCAAATCATGATAGAAATAACTAGTTACAATGGTGGTAAGTACTGAGAAGGGCAGAATAACATGGGGAAGTCTAACAGAATTCCAACTCAGATTTATGGCCTGAGGACTTGGGGAAAGTCTCTTGGGGGAAGTCACATTCAAAATGAGATCTGATTGGAGTGAGGAAGGGAGAGCAGGAGTTAAGTATGTTCTAAATTCCAAGAAGAGGAAACTACATTTGTGGGGGCCCTGGGGTGAAACAGAGTCCAGAGCATTCAAGGAACTGAAAGAGGGCCAGCTGGACCCGAGTGGTAGGGCAGAGCCTGGGCAGAGTGGAGACAGACTGGGAGGGGACCGAGGGCACCAGGCCTCCAAAACCACAAGAAGGGTTTTCAGGCCATCGCTAGTCTCCTTCAACATGTGCCCCTCCCCTCCCCTGCCAGGAGACCCAATGACTTTAACATCCACATTTCCCATCAATTTCACAAGTAAGTTGCAGCTGAACATGGCCACATCTTGAACTTAAAGTCAACTAGGGAACAGCCAACTCACTGGAAAAGACCCTGATGCTGGGAAAGATAAAGGAGCAGAGGGCAGCAGAGGATGAAATGGTTGGATGGCATCACCAATTCAATGAACATGAACTTGGGTGAACTCTGGGAAATGGTGAGGGACAAGGTTGCAAAGAATCCAACATGACTTAGTGACTGAACCACAAAGGGACTTCCCTGGTGGCCCAATGGTTAAGAATCTACCTTACAATGCAGGGGACATGAGTTTGACCCCTGGTCAGGGAACTAAGAACCCACATGCTGGGGAGCAACTAAGCTGGTGCCCCACAAGTGCTGAGCCCATGGGCCACAACTAGAGAGTCCGTGGGCCCCAATGAATGATTCCACATGATGCAGAGAAGATGGCGCATGCTACAATTAAAACCTGATGCAACCAAATAAATAAACAGATATTAAAAAAATAAGGTCTACTATCTGACAGTGCTTCATCTGTTATCCTGAATCTTGAAATCCTCTCAGTGGCCATGGCACTTATTCCTCCATTACCCGCGGAGGCGCTGTTGGGCCTCTGAGCACCTCCCACTCCTGTCACTGTTCCTGTCTGTGGCTCACTCACTGGGCTCTTCTCCCACTTCATATCTCTTCCCCCAGTACAGAGCTCAGGGGCAATCACTTTCAACCAACCCCTTCTTAGTACCTGAGCTCTGTTTTTTTACTTGACCTTCTATGATTCCCACATTCCCGCCCCTCACTCTAGAGTAAAGATCAGCCCTCTTTCCCTGCTCCTCTCTTGAACTTCACTGGGAAACCAAGGTCACAATTGATGGGATTTAGCGGACTGTCTGAATGTGAGAGTGAGACAAAAGAGTCCAGAAGACCCCTGGGCTCCTGGCATGGGTGGCTTATGGATGGGTAGCTAATCAAAGAAATGGGGAGCAAATGTGACAGGAACACAGGCTTGGGGTTACGAGGATAAAGTGTGAAAGCAGCTGCGTGCGTGTTTAATCACTCAGTTGTGTCCAGCTCTTTGGGACCCTATGGGCTGTACCTGCCAGTCTCCTCTGTCTATGGGACTTTTCAGGCAAGAATATTGGAGTAGGATGGCATTCCTTCTCCAGGGGATCTTCCCCATCCAGGGATCAAACTTGCATCTCCTGCATTGGCAGGTGGATTCTTTGCCACTGAGCCACCTGGGAAGCCCCTTGAAAATGGTTAGAATGAGGAATGAAAGAAGCAATACACCAAAAATGGTTGTCAAGTGACATGAGGCCAAGTAGAAGCATGAATGAGTAGTAAACTTACCTGGACATGACCCCAGGGTCCAGGGTCCAGGGTCCAAGGTCCAGGATCCAGAGAATGGGGGATGCCTGCAGTCTGTCATTCTACTTTCTTCGCTGTAAGTGCAGGCAGAGCAAATGATTTCTTGTGACAGTCAATCATCTGGAGTGTGGACAGTCACTGGCTTTCTTTTCTCTCTTCCCACTCTGCTATACACTTGCTCTACTTTTCCCAGTTAGCCAGAAGCTAACCTCAACCTACAGTTGTTCGGTGTTTCCTATAACAGCAAGAGCATCTATTTCCAAATTAGAAAATCAAGCTGTATCCCCTCTTCCACTCGCTCTGAGCTTCTGTTTCTCATACCCCAGTTGTAATGTTATCAAAGGGAAATGGAACTGCCCATCCCCCTAGCATCTTGTTGCCATCTCTCCCTAACCAGGCTATCTACTAAATTCCCATCTTGAGGATGAATGATCATTTGGAATATATTTTAAAATATTTAAAAATCACTTTACTGTTTTCTTTTTACTAGAGAAATGCATTGGAAAAGCAATATATTTGTCTAATGGCTACACAGTTACTTTACCACTGTACTGTCATAACAGTATAGCAGTAGAGTGATGTGTATTAAATAGGCTATTCCAGAAAAGCTCACAACCTCTAATCATTTTGTTTTTAGCAGAGAGTGTTTAATCCAGGGCCTGCAGATTAGTTTTTCTCTCCATTTGGACCCAAGATCTCTGCTGCAGCCACACTCCTCCAGATCATTGGTCAGGCCAAGAAGCATCTTATCTTGGGACAGAAAGAATAACCCAGAACGCTGGAACCAGCTGGGTCCTAATGATCAGTACAAGTTCTACTCTGTGAATCTGAAAGTGAAAGTTGCTCAGTCGTGTCCAACTCTTTGTGACCCCATGGAATTTTCCAGGCCAGAATACTGGAGTGGGTGGCCTTTCCCTTCTCCAAGGGATCTTCCCAACCCAGGATTCAAACCCAGGTCTCCCACGAAACAGGCAGATTCTTTACCAACTGAGCCAGAAGGGAAGCTCAAGAATACTGGAGTGGGTAGCCTATCCCTTCAGGGGATCTGTGAATGAAGGAAACCAAAGAAAGAAGGTCCAGACTTCCAAATGAAATGTTTCACTATAAGCTGCTTAGAATGAAGGTCTTCCAGAAGCCATCTGCACAATTTTCCACTTAACGAGGAAATATTTCCCCTCTAAATGTACAAAATCATGTTGGTATGTTGGGGTTTACACTGATTAATAAATTGTCTGAAACCTGAAAAGAAATTTTTTTTAATAGGAGAAATATTTTAGGTTTCAAACAGCCAAATACATTTATGCAAAGCTTTGAAACACACATAGGTGCTATGATTTCAGCTTTCCAAAATATAAATATACATAAATACACACATAAATAAAAAACACACAAATATACATTTACCTATATATATTATGTCATACATATATGTGTGTTATATATTCTAATATGTATGTATATTGCATATATGTGTGTGTGTGCTCAGTCATGGCTGACTGTGACCTTTTGTACTGAAGCCTGCCAGCCTCCTCTGTCCATGGGATTTCCCAGGCAAGAATACTGGGGTGGGTTGCCATTTCCTCCTGCAACGGATCTTCCTGACCTAGGGGTGGAACCCACATCTCCTACGTCTCCTGCATTGCAGGTGGAGTCTTTCTACTGAGCCACTGGGGAAGCCACAAGCATATATATTTACATATAAACAAAAAGACTGGATAGGAACATCAGAAAGAAAGACTGTTAATATGCAAAGTGATGAACAGTCGTAGTAATAGATACTTGCAAAGAAATTTCATCTCCCTTCTAAAGGTGACCCCACTCCATACCCATGATATATTTTTCTGTGTTCTCATAGCATCTTACATATATACCCTAATATATTAAGAATAGTCTTATTGTAACGTAATTACTTGTTTACATGTCTATTTTTCCAATAAACTGTGAGTTAGTTACAGGTAAGAATAACCTCTTACTAGTCTTTGTGTATTAGCTCAGATACTAGCCTGTGGCATAGAGTAGGCATTTGCATTGTGTAAATTACTGAATGAATGAAAAATGGAAAATAGGTAAATTTCTTCATGTGGGCCCACATTAGAGAGAGTGGGATATATACACATTCATGTATCTAACCAGCTATGGTCAGGAAACATGAATATCATCTACAATGTTTTACACTTTGACTAAATGAGAAAATAACCTCCTTTGAGGTGGAAATATGCAAATAATTTACAAATGAGTCTGGAGGAAGTGTGAACAAGACATTTGGGGGCTTATTCCTTAGGTATATTCCCTGACTACAGGTCTGAGACATTTTCAGTTCCTCAAGTTTTTTTTTTTTTCTTCAAATCTTCCTCAAGTCTATTGAAATGGTGAAATTGTTTTCCCCTCCAACGTTTTAAAAGTTCTTGAAATGAACACTTAACACTCTGATAATTAGAATTCTAATGGGAGTAGTATCAATGATGACTGTGTGAGTAGAAATGAAATAGAGATTTAGGTTAGGGGTAAAGATAGGAATAGGGCTCCATGGCCAACGTTTACAAAAGTAAATGAAGCTCTAAGAAACAAAAAATGAAAATGTGGGGAACACTGGGAATGTCCACAATAAAAAGGAATAAATTAAAAACCCTTAATTGAGCAAATAAAATATTATAATTGAGCAGCATGGAATCAGTTAGTCTGGTATTTCCTACACCTGCTGGATAACAAGTATTAAAAGGAGCTATGTGTTAACAATAAAGACTTCTAGATTTTTTTCCTATCAGAAAATTCTGGACAGAAACCTAGAAATTGATACTTTTAACATATGGCCCCTGACTTAGAAGCAGGCAAGTTTAAAAAGTATTGAATCCATTCATTATAATATCCTGATATGGAATTTAGAAGGTAAATTCCACAAGTCCTCACGCCTATATATCAACACATATGTCTGGGCCTATGGAGGCACTGATTGATTGATTCATTTATTTATTTATTCATTTATTCTTTCAAAAGGTATAGTCATTAAATGTGAATGTCCATGATGGGAGTAAGACTCTGCTCATCATTGTGGGGGAATTAAAGAAAGTGGGAAACTCAGTCTCAAACTCTTCATACCACTGTTTGATGTTTCACAAATTCACAAACGTACATGGGTGTTTCGACTGTATTACCTAACTACAAAATTAGGCACGTCTGGGGTGTGTACGTGTGCTTTGTTTTGTTTGTTTGGTTTTGAGAGCTCATGAAACAAAGAGAGTCAAGCTGAGTCACTGAGTCCCTTAAAAAAGTCCCTAATCCCTCTTCCATTTGGGAATTTTGAATCTGAAAAGTTCAAGTACTTTATGTATGATACAATCTTTCTAGAAAACCATCTGTACAAACCCCTACCCTCTTCAATCTGTGCATAGTGTATTGACATTAAGCACATCCGGGAAATCTCTGGCTTTAACAGTAACTCTGGCCCTCTGATGGTTTTCCCAGTACCCCTTCACTTCTTAGGCTCCTTTTTGATTCCAATTAGTCTCTTATTTTTTGAGGGTTAAGTTTCCAAGTTGAAAATAAGTATGTTGTATTTCTTGGGATGCACATATTGTACTTATAGTATTATTAGTAAATGAATATGTCTCGATCTGAAATGGATTAAGAAAAATAAGACCACAAATGGTTTATAGTTTATAGTGAGAATGTGTGTTGGACATGGATTGTGTGAGGTCTTCACGTGTCTCTGGCTCCTCTCAAGAATTCATCTTGGTGGTTTAGTCCCTAAGTCAGGTCTCACTCTCATGACCCCATGGGCTGTAGCCCACCAGGCTTCTCTGTCCAGGGGGATTCTTCAGGCAAGAATACAGGAGTGGGTTGCCATTTCCTTCTCTATGAAAAATGAAAGTGAAAGTCATTAGTTATATCTGACTCTGTGACCCCATGGATGCAGTCCATGGAATTCTCCAGGCCAGAATACTGGAGTGGGTATTATCCAGTATAAATAATTATCCCTTTCCCTTCTCCAGGGGATCTTCCCAACCCAGGGATGGAACCCAGATCTCCCACATTGCAGGCAGATTCTTTACCATCTAAGCCACAGAGAAAGTCCAAGAATAGTGGAATAATGGAATAATCCCTTTTCCAGGGGATGTTCCTGACCTAGGAATCGAATTGGGTCTCCTGCATTGCTGGTGGATTCTTTACCAACTGAGCTATCAGGGAAGCCCAGATTCATCTTGAGAACAGATCAAAGCCCTTAGCAGGTAGTATCACCTAATAACTCTAGTAATAGATACTAAAAAGTTTGTGAATGTAGTAGGAACTCCTCCACTGGATAGTAAACTTCTTAAAGGAAAAGACCTTGTATTTCTAACTCCCCAGTATCTGATAACACAGGGTGGCACTTAGTAGGTATCGAAAGATATTGATTAGACCTCAACTTGATTAAAAAATGCATAGGAATTGTTGCTTTTTCTGTGTCTGAGCCCCAAAAGTGGGGTACTCAGTCCTTATGTAGGTTATAGTTTATCCTTTCTTTATTTCTATCCACTATATATCATAGGTGAAAAACAACAATAATAAAAATCTTTGGTTGAAAAGCTTTTGATAAAATTAATTCAGTTTACTTCTTAGGAAGTTTTTGTCTATCTCCCAAGCTTATTTCCTAATATGGCAAATAGTGTGTTTCAGAGAGAATTTTCTTGACTTGGTTTTACTTTTAGTTAATACTTCTAAAATGAGGTTAATACTTCAATACCAGAAGTTGCTCATTTCTTGTTGGGAGTTGTGGTTATTTAGGAAGGGGAGTTCCTTTAAGGCGGTTAACACTTTGGAATCCCCAGGGATGGTCCATGACAAAGGAGATTAGCATTCTGAAGCATACTGGATACCCTTCAAACCACAGCCAGTTAATCTGAGTCATAGTCACCAACCAGTTCAGTTTGAATACAAAAAGGGAAAAAAAGGATGAAATCCTCATAAAAGTACAGTGTACCTAGTAGAAAATTATTCAGTGCCGCTTCAGAATTTTGAGATCTAACCCACTGAAATATTTACACCTTAGCATTCCAAAGAGGCTGCCATATCAAGTATCTGCCATAAACTTTGCTATACTATATTGTGCTATTTTTAATGTATTTTGTTGAACACACACTCTTTAAATTTGTTTGTAACCTCTTCCTTAGTTTTTTTTTTTTCTTCAAAAGAGATTTTTTGCTGACATCCTAAGCTTCAAATTAATTAAGGGTCAAGTGTAATATAAACTATTGAGTTTATTTGAACAACATAAGCCATCATATCATTTGTCAGAGGTTGTCTGTGTGAGTGATAAGTCTGAATGGACGTGCAGATCACTGCCATGCCCCTGGGTCACTGAAGACTTTCTAGCAGGGCATCTCATGTGATCATAAACAGTAATAAAAACTGAGAGTGGAATTAAAACTTTTTCCAGAAATAACTTAGGAATTAGTGTTTATGAAGATAACTGAGTATTTCTGGCCATTACTAAGAGGGTCTTCCCCTCTCCATCCTGCTCTATGGCCAGTCTCGGCACACACAGATTACCTAACACAGTCATCTTACCCAGTTTTAGCTGCTGCCACTGCCACCTGCTCTAAATTTGACTTTCATTTATATATATATATACATATATAATCTTTTGTTCTCCCAAGCAAAAGTCCTTGACAGATAAGGAATATAGCATAATATGTAGAATTCAGGTTGTATAAGCTTGGATTTATATACCAACTTCAGATTCCTGGAAGTGGGATTTGGAGCACGTTACTTAACAGTTTCCCTTCCTACCCAGGCCCTCCTCATGAGGTTACCCTGATCTTGAAAAGCAGGCAGTATGACAACTTTCAGAGTTGTACAGTGGAGGTGAGAAAACGTAATGCTAATTTCCCAGCATAATGTTGGCACATAATAAATGAATAAATGTTAACATACTGAGAGGAAAAGCAGGTCAGCAGGGGCCCAAGACCCAGCTGAAAGTCCGCTTCCAGCACTTACTAGCTGACTCAGTTCTCCTAACCACTCCCTTCTCTCTCAGCCTCAGTTTTTTCATTTATAAAATGGGCAGAATATTTCTTGAACTTCCTCACCAAATTAAGTGGTTCAAGGAAATGAAATTTTGTGTGTGTGAAACTATTTTATAAAAACTGTAAAATATTAAAGTGTTATGAATATGATTACAAAGTTTTGGAGATTAGCTTTATTCCTATTGGGAAAGGTATACATATGTATATATACACACACATATTTTTTTTCCAACTGGAGCTCAGTGGTTCTCTTCTGCTGAAGGCTGTGGTGTCTATTTTTTTTTTTTTCCCTTTAATGACTCATATGGCGCTTGCTATGAGGCTATGAGTTATCTCCAGGTTGGTTTTCTTCCTTCCTTCCTTTTTCTTTCGTTCTCTCTTCTGTCTTCCTCTTTCCTTCCTCCCTTCCTCCTTCTTTCTTTCTTTTTCTTTCTTCTGTAGCCTCAGCTCTGCTCTAATCTGTTCAGGAACAAGAACTCAGCTTTAAACCTTGGGCTGCAGTATTAAGAGCTCACAGCACAGGCTAAGGGTGAAACCGTCTCTGAGATGGAAACAGCCATCAGGTGAGGGAAATCTAGAGGGAAGAAGCTGGTCTCTTCAGAGAGTATATATCAAAGTGTTGTATCAATGCTGAATCCCACACTTCTTTCTCCCTATGTGATGAACAAATACTACGTCTTACTAATTTTTTAAAATCCCAGTACCTGTCACAATAACTGGCATACAGCCAGCACTGAAAAATGTTTCTTGACTCTAAGATGAGTAGAAAATTACACAATTATTATTTTGTCATTTTATAATTATTTATGTTACATAATAATAACAGCATATAATATGTAGTAGTATATACATAATATAATAGCAATAATAACAGCACTTATTAGGTACTTATGATATCATGTGTTTATAACCATATGCTCATTATTTTCATTTAACACTCAGAATGGCTTTACTAAGTAGATGCTATAATTATCTCCATGTTAGAGATGAGAAAGCTGGAGCTTTGGAAGGAGATTCTGAGACACTGATGTAGGGCATTGGGGCGGCGAGTTAAATAAGACAAAATAATTACAGGGGAGAATTGAGGGTCCAAATGAGGATGGAACATGTGGGTTTGAGATGAAGCTTTCAACACGGTTACTATGTTTATTTCAATAACACTCTGCAGCCTGGAGCAGTTGGTGGAAACAGTTTTTACGTAGATGTTATCCCCTTCATGTTTTCTTGGACTTGATGGTTATGAGTCACTCAATAAAGAGAAGTTAACGCAGAGATAGGAACAGATGAAATATGTTCTTCAGCCTGGTGGAGACAAGTAATTGCCATTGGCTCTGGAGAATAGAGATACTTCAAAGCTTCCTCTAAGTGAGCTTTACCCACTCCCTCTCTAGCAAAACTCCTTGGCTCCTGGCCTGTATGATCTTAGCTTTGTTCAGGAAATTCTGCCTAAGAGGCCTCAGAAGAGAGGCTGGTAAACTTGACATCCTATATACAGCTAAGTTATTTGCTAACAGATTTGGGGATAGAGGAGGAGAGAGTAATCCACACCAAAGAACTGGACCATCTGGGTAGAGAAGCTTTGGGTCATTCATCAAAAGTCATCACACCATCTACCTCTCCTATAACTAAGACAGTGGTTATACTAGCTGTGAAGGTGCAGGTTGTTCCTTTTCATCAAATTCAAGCTTGCTTAGAGAATGGTAGGAGGGCTATGTCTCATCAGAAATGGGTGAGTAGTATGTAACTGGTTGACTTTAATTTCCTTGGGCAAGGAAGCATTTAATATCATATCAACCCAGCACTTAGACAGTTTTTACATTCAGCTTCCCAGGTGGCTCAGATGGTAAAGTATCTCCGATGGTAAAGTATCTCCTGCAATGCAGGAGACCCAGGTTCAATCCCTGGGTCGGGAAGATTCCCTAGAGAAGGAAATGGCAACCCACTCCAGTATCCTTGCCTCGAGAATCCCATGAACAGAGGAGCCTGATGATCCATGGGATCGCAAAAAGTTGGACATGACTTATCGACTAACACTTTCATTTTCTTTCACTTTCTACAAAAACAGCTGGTACAAATTATTGTGCTATTATGACTGACGTTTGTACCTGGATGATGTAGCACTCTGAGAAGAAAGCAGAGAGGATGGTGAGAAACTATAAAATGGTGTCAACTAAGGATCAGGTAGAAGAGGTGGTCATGCTTGCCTTGGGCGTGGAGGCTATGGCACACGCTCTCATTAGCAGCCAGGGCTGTATCTTGTGTCTTCCTGAGACACTTTGAATTTACCTGGATTTCAAGTGCAATCTGGACACCAGGAGTGTTAAAAGCTCCTCAGATGAGTTGAGCTGAGAACCTCTGTTTAGGGGGCAGTAGGCCTGACTGTGAAATGAGAAAAGCCTTCAAATGGAAAATGAACTAGGTCTCCTCACTTCACCCCAAGAAAAGAATCAGCACTAGTGCTAAAGGGTGAAATGAAGGCTTATCTGGGCTCAAAGGAAAGAAGACTATTTGAAAAGCTTTGAGCTGTACTGAAAATGGAAGTAGTTCAGTGGTGAAGAAGCTTTGATCTCTAGAGGTGATCAAGGAGAAGATGGACAACCATCACCTGGGAAGGTTGAACTTGACCAGTGAGGGCTCCACGTGCCAGGAGGACCAGAAGCATCATTCAGCCCCCTCACCCTTCATCAGAGCAGCTAAACTTTCTTTTTTTTTTAATATTGGATTTCCCCATAAGATTTCCTTTGAAGAAAGAGACCTGCTCAAAAAAAAAAAAAAAAAAAAAAAAGGCAACTTTAAAGTCACTCAACTAGTTGACCTTTATAACTATTACCAGCTGCGACATTCTACAGTATTTAATCTTGTTTGATGTTTTCTAAGAAATAAAGCTACTGATTGATCCATTCTTCCGAAGTCTGAGGTGGCAAAGGAGTTCGTGAGAGGAATGGAAAATGTGATTAGGAGGAGGGGGGCGCTGCTCTCAGCAGAGGGTCAGATACAGGAGCCCTCAACCCTAGGGAAGCTTGCAATCAATCAGAGTCTCTGGGGATGCTGTGTGGTGATAGCTATTCATGAAACACAGCAAGGTTGAGAGCCATGGGCTCCATGGGTGAGCTGTGAGAAACGTTCTATTGTCCATGGAGCCAAACATGTCAGGCAGCCTCCAACACTGTGCTTCTTAAACTTCAGAGGCATCATATTCACCTGGTGGCTTATTCAAACGTAGATGGCTGCGCCCCACCCACAGAGTTGCTGATTCACTGAGTCTGTGACCAGGTGAAGAATTTACATTTTTAACAAGTAGCAGGTGATGCCAATACTTCTGATCTGGGGCGCACTGTCAGGGAACCACTGCCTGACAAAACGGGTTTACTTTAGACCTGCAAAGAACCTCCGCATGGTGGGAAGGTGAGTCACAGTATGCAGCAGCCTTGAGAGGATGGGATAGTGCACTTAACCATTGTGGTCTTCCTTGCAGAAATATACTCACCTCGTGTATCACCCAGGTGATGCTAGTGGTAAAGAACCTGCCTGCCAGTGCAGGAGAGGTAAGAGATGTGGGTTCAGTCCCTGGATCAGGAAGAAGATCCCCTGGAGGAGGAAATGGCAACCCACTCCAGTATTCTTGCTTGGAAAAGTCTATGGGGCAGAGGAGCCTGGTGGGCTACAGTACATAGGGTTGCAAAGAGTTGGACATGATTAAGTGACTAAGCATAGTCTAATCATAGGGGAAACATGAGGCATATCAACTGAGGGACACTCTACAACATACCGGCCAAGTAAACCTCTCAAGATCATCAAAAACAAGGAAAGTTCGAGAAACTCTCATAGCAAGAGAAGCCTAAGGAGATATTAGACAACTAAATGTTACGTGGTGTTCTGGGTGGGATCCTGGGACAGAAAAAGATACTGTGGAAAAATCGAGAGAATGATGCATTAATATTGATTCATTTGTTGTGACAAATGTACTGTAATATGATAACATGGGAAATTGACTCCTCTTCCTTTCTCACACTGCGGTCACACAGTAGGAATATAATCCTAGTAAGAAAGGCAACTGTCCCAGTGACTTAAAATTCTTAGTAGAAATTTCCAACGCTTTGATTCTCCTCATCTGGAAATCATTACCGTGGGGACCCATCTCTCTATTTCCCTGCCTTCTTTTTTTGCAGTTCCAACAATGTGCTCAAGGTGGTGGTTGAAATGAAGGGCAGTCAGAGTCCTTTCCCCGAGAATATTTTGCTGCTGGTTTGTAGTTATGGGTGACCTTATTTCACTGACTTTGAGAGTGAACTTTATCAAACTCCTCATGTATCATTTAAGTTTTAAAGTGTCCTTGGAACACTGCACTGTGGGCTCATGGTGTGTGTGTGTGTATGTTGGGAGGGGTTGTGTAACACAACCACTCTCTGGACCTGTTAATCACCCAGTATTCATGTTGCATCTCCAACTTGGCTTTAGGTCCCCTCAGCCTTTTGGGTGCTTGTTGTTTACAGTTCCTGCCATGGTATCGGAGGAGGTTCCAGACAATAAGCAACAATCACACCTGGTAAGGCGATAGTACTGATTCAAGGGAAACTGAATACCCCATGTACAGTTACAATGGATTGGTTGATTCGGACCATTTACCTTTCCTTTTCCAGTGACTGAACTATACATTTGAAGGAGTTTAGTGAGGGTCTCATAGGTCCCCCTGGGGATTGGCAGTGGCTGAACCGATAGCTTTAAGGAAGAAGCTTAGATACCTAATTCATCTTCCATCTAGGCAGGGGCTCCCAGGGGATAAGACTGCAGAGTTACATGTGAAATTGAAAAATGTGAAGCAGAAGGCTCTCATCACCTGGATTTTTCTCTCCCTAAAATTGAACAACAATACTGGAAAGAGTGACAACTTACAAGAGTTCGTCTAGGGCACCAGGCGCCATTCTGATGGGTTCATTTCAGTCCCACAGAGGCACAGAGAAGGTAAATAACTTACTCAAGCTCATGCAGCTTGAAGTGGAGCCAGGATTCTAAGTCTGGGTCATCTGGCTCCAGAGCCCATTCTGTAAACTATAAGGTTTGTGCATCTCTCTTAGAGCGGACACTAGGAGATGTCCCACTCTTGAATAGCCTGACTAGAGGGTCTAAGACCTGGACTGGAATTTCCCAGAGAATGTCACAACTGTCTAAGGCTAGGAGAATGTCCTGTCACTTAGCTGTACTTCATATAACTATCACCAGCATCGCCCCTGCTACTGCTGCTAAGTCACTTCAGTCGTGTCCGACTCTGTGCGATCCCATAGATGGCAGCCCACCAGGCTCCCCTGTCCCTGGGATTCTCCAGGCAAGAACACTGGAGTGGGTTGCCATTTCCTTCTCCAATGCATGAAAGTGAAAAGTGAAAGTGAAGTTGCTCAGTCGTGTCCAACCCTCAGCAATCTCATTGACTGCAGCCTTCCAGGCTCCTCTGTCTATGGGATTTTCCAGGCAAGAGTACTGGAGTGGGGTGCCATTGCCTTCTCTGAGCATCGCCCCTAGCAACTGATAAATATTGATTAAGCTTCTGTTCCATGCCAGGTAACATGGATACAAAGATGAAAAAGAGATGGTAGGACTGCCCTCGAGAAATGTAAAGGAGATAAACACACAAAGCAAACAAGCCAACAAAATCCCAAACAGCCCCTAGTAAAGGCCAATAGAAAGAGCTCCAGTGGGTAAGGGACTCGCCTTGCCCTAGGGGTGGGTACACAGTAGATGACTCCTTTCCTCTCTCATTTAGTTTTCCTCCAGGTACTTCCCTGATTTCTTCTACTTACAACTAACAAGCTTAAATGGAAGAGATTTGAAGTTCTATGCAAGGTGTTGGGAGGTTTAGAAGGGCAGTATTCTGTTCATCTGATAAATATGAGAGGCTCCAACTCAGCAGAGGCCTATTTGCCCTCCTCCTCCCAGGAAGCAGGGAATATTTACATCTTTGTTCCTTCCTCCAGGGCAGGAATCTTGGGTTCCCTCTGAAAGCTCCTCTGGCAGCCTTGCCCCGCTGTGCACCGATGTCTATCACCAAAACAAACGTGTTGCAGGGGTGTTGTTGTTCACGCTTTGCCCTTGAAAACTCTTGCTGTCATGGGATCACCCTCTTCCTGCTGATGGATGGTCATTATCTGACTCTGTTGCCATGGAGAGGGATGGAATCAGGTGTGTTTTTCAGGCCTGCATACTCCCACTGGGGCTACGACAAGGATGTTTCTGTACGTCATGTTTAGCAAGCCTGTGGCAGGCTGTGGCCAGGCTTTTCCTGCAGGTGAAACCTAATCAACTAATCAGCTGCAGATCATATCAAGACCTCTGCTTGATACGTTATTAGTGACAGACATGCTTCCACATGAATATCACGATGTCATTTGACCATAACGTTGTTGAGGGGGGAAAGAACACTCCAGTCGTCAGACTTGGGATGAGAATGACTTGTGTTCACATAACACAGCTTCACGCACTGTTTCTTACCAAGGACTGTTTTGTTCTTGAAGACCTCTGCTCATCCTCTGATCTTGATTTCCTATGTTACAACGACCTCAATTCGTATGCCTCGGCAAGCAGCATAAGCACTGCTTCCTGTTTCTGAACTTGCAGACAACCATCCATACGTCTCATGGTTGTCAATTCAACCAGATAACTGTGACACCTCCTTGATGCTTTTTAATCTTTAGCTTAGATTAAAAGGACCTTGGAAGTGAAGTTTTTAATTTTTTTGGATAGAGTATTCTTAATTCATTTTGCTAAATTTTCATATGACTAATAATCTAAAAAAGAAAGTAAGTATAAATTTGTGTCCCAGTTTCTTAGGCCTGAAAACTCAGTAGTGACAAGACTGCAGATATGGAGATTTTAAAGCAATAAATGTTTTGTAGTTTTTCTTATTTGTTTGTTGAGAGCAAAGGAGTAGCATCAGTCTTGTTTTCATTCGACACCCTAAACAGGAAAATGATTACAGGTTAGTTATTGAAAACAGTCAAGGGGGACTATGCCCACATTGTATAGGTCAAAAACATTTGAATAGTTTTCATAATCTGTGTACACTATTGCGATGAAGTTGCTTCATTTATTGATGAATGTTACTTATGTAGTACTACTATAGGCCAAAAACTATACTGTGTTTATTCTATTCAGATCTTAACATTTTTAAATGATTAAAATATATACAAAGCATATGTAAATATTTATATATATATATATATATATATATATATATATATACTTATCCAGCAGTTTGGAACATGCTTTAAAGCAGAGGGGAGAGATAACTGCCATTAATAGCCTATATTCTTGCATTTTGTTGACTCTGTGTGCATGTATGTGTGTGCATATTTTAAGCAAAGCTGGCAATATACTCTTTATACAATTTGTTGTTTTTTGGTTTAATTTTACAAGCTCTTCATAAATAAACTTTATGGTTATAAAACATTTATATTATTTGTAACAGAAGATCAACATCCTTTTTTTTTTTTTCCATAAGCATCCTGCATGGATCACAGATTCCATTTCTAAGTCAGGAGTCTGTCTTGACCACACTCACCGAAAGTTCTTTGGAAAACCTCCCTTGTGTTTCAGATGATTCTATCATTCTCTCAGATATATAAACACACACACACACACACACACACACACACACACACACACACATCATTATCACCCTGGAGCCTGACACAGGCTAAACCCAGGGATGTGGGCTTCCAGTTTTCAGTCCCCCTTGACAGTTGTGCCCATGCTCCTTGCATGCCCTAGTGATACACACAGAATGTCCTCCCACTGGGTAGATTTTCACATCTTTACTAAGGAATTCAAGACCTGGTACCTAATATTGAACACTTAGCTCCCCTTATCGCCATCACAGCCATTTTCCCAGTCTGGAAAGATCTCTTCTTGATGGAATCCACTCCCTCACATTTATCTCTTCCTTCCCCAGGAAAGTAATTCTAGTTTGTTTCCTATTAGGTCCAGTTCTGCCAATAGAGTCTTGGTTCTCTTTATTGTCACTTAGAAACACAAAGAGTCTCTAAGTTGAGTTGGAAGGGAAGGGTGAGAGTTGCTCAAGGAGGGGAAGATGAGCAAAGCCTGGATCTGCAGACTTCCATGTGCTTGAGAAGGTGAAGAGAATAAAATTACCTTTGGTATTCTTTCGAATCTCCTCAGGGCTTCCCTGGGCTTCCCAGGTAGTGTTAGTGGTAAATAACTCACCTGCCAATACAAGAGACATAAGAGAGATGGGTTACATCCTTGGGTCAGGAAGATCCCCTGGAGGAGGGTATGACAACCCACTCCAGTATTCTTGCTTGGAGAATCCCATGGACAAATGAACTGGAGGGCTGCAGTTGCAAAGAATCAGACACAACTTAGTGACTAAGCAACAAAAAACAACAAACAGCAGGTGATAAACAATATGGAAACCATTTTCCTAATAACTTCAGTGTTTATGTAATAAATGTGACAATTTTCAAACCATTGCTTTAAGGATAAATCTAAACTTTTTAACGTGATTTACAGCCTGCTACCTTTTGGCTCCTGCCCGACTACTCCAGTTCTACTGAACTTCCAGACTCTCTAGCCGGTTTTTCCTCTAGGTCATGCATATGCTGTTTTCTTTTGCTGAAATGTTCTTCCCTCTATCATCCCCATCTTCTGGTTAACTTCACACATTTTTCTCATTTTAGATTAGATGTCACTTCCTCTGGTTAAGTTCCCTCTCCTCTGAGGTCTTGTAGCAAATGTCATAACTACTCGGTTAACTACTTATCTCCACCCAGATTCTGCAAGGATGAGGGCCATGTCTGTTTTGTGTTTGGATTCTGTTCTAGCTCAATGTTTGATACACATTTATCAATGGCCCTCATCCTTGCAGAATCTATTAGGTGCTCAACTGGAGAAGGAAATGGCATCCCACTCCAGTACTCCTGCCTGGAAAATCCCATGGACAGAGGAGCCTGCTGGGCTGCAGTCCATGGGGTCGCTAAAAGTTGGACATGGCTGAGCGACTTCACTTTCACTTTTCACTTTCATGCATTGGAGAAGGAAATGGCAACCTACTCCAGTGTTCTTGCCTGGAGAATCCCAGGGATGGGGGAGCCTGGTGTGCTGCCGTCTATGGGGTCACACAGAGTGACAACTGAAGCGACTTAGCAGCAGCAGCAGCAGGTGCTCAATAAGATATTGAAATGAGTCTGACTCTTTGCGACCCCATGGACTCTAGCCTGCCAGGCTCCTCTGTTCTTGGAATTTCCCAGGCAAGAATACTGGAGTGGGTTGCCATTTCCTCCTCCAGGGGATCTTCCCAACCCAGGGATCAAACCCATATCTCTTGCAGCTCCTACATTTGCAGGTGGATTCTTTCCCTTTGTGCCACCTGGGAAGTCCCTTGAAATGAATAGCGGATATTTTGGGGTGCTTCTGGTTTTCACAAGCAGTGATTATCTGGAATTTTATCTTGGAATTTTAAAATTACTTTCTGATGATAAATTCTTGGAAGTAGGATTACTAGGTCAAAGGATATAAACACTTTTGAGCCCTCTTGAGAAAACACAGATTGTTTTCCAGAAAGTTGTACATTCCTACTAGTACTGAATGAAATTTCCTGTTTCACTGTACTCTTATCAGCCCTGTTAGAAATGATTTTTTTGCTAACTTGGTATTAAGAAAGTTTCCCCTCAGCTATTTCAATTTTGCCTTAAATCTTGAGATGGACATTTTTTCATCTATTTTTAGATTCACTTGTATTGCTCTATTGTGAATTGTTTGGTGTCCTTTGCCCATTTTTATTCTAGAATTTTCATGTTTTTACAATCACTTTTTATACACTACATTTTAAAGATGTCAGATTATTATGATATTCACTGAAGAATTTCCTCTCTGATTAGATGTTTACATTTTCCTCTTTCTTTTTAAAAATCATATATTCTTAAGTTTAATATTTTCATACGATTGGGTCTGTCCTCATTTTCCTTGAGATTTCTTGCATGACTCCTACAATCCTTTCACCTCCAGTGATCAAATATTCAGCTTTTTCTTTTTGTCATGTATACAGCTAGATTTCTTTGCCTCTGTGTATGTGTACTTGTGTGTGTGTGCATTTATGTGCATGTGTCCTGGGGTGTCAGCCACTGGGAATTTTTTAAATTAATTAATTAACTTTAATTAATTAATTTACAATATTGTAGTGTTTTTTTTTTTTGCCATACATTGACATGAATCAGCCATGGGTGTACATGTGTCACCCATCCTGAATCTCCCTCCCACCTCCCTCCCCATCCCATCCCTCAGAGTTGTCCCAGTGCACTGGCTTTGCATGCCCTGTTTCATGCATCAAAACCACCATTGGACTGGTGATCTATTTCACATATGGTAATATACATGTTTCAATGCTATTCTCTCAGATCATCGTACCCTCACCTTCTCCCATGGAGTCCAAAAGACTGTTCTTTGTATCTGTGTCCCCACCCTGAACCCCCTCTCCCACCTCCCTCCCCATACCATCCTTCTGGGTCATCCCAGTGCACCAGCCCTGAGCTTCCTGTATCATGCATCGAACCTGGGCTGGTGATTAGTTTCACATATGATATTATACATGTTTCAATGCCATTCTCCCAAAATCATCCCACCCTCACCCTCTCCCACAGAGTCCATAGACTGTTCTATACATCTGTGTCTCTTTTGCCGTCTCACATACAGGGTTATTGTTGCCATCTTTCTAAATTCCATATATATGCATTAATATACTGTATTGGTCTTTTTCTTTCTGACTTACTTCACTCTGTATAGACTCCAGTTTCATCCACCTCATTAGAACAGATTCAAAAGAATTCTTTTTAACAGCTGAGTAATATTTCATTGTGTATATGTACCACAGTTTTCTTAACCACTCGTCTGCTGATGGACATCTATGTCCTAGCTATTATAAAGAGTGCTGTGATGAACATTGAGGTACACGTGTCTCTTTCAGTTCTGGTTTCCTCAGTGTGTATGCCCAGCAGTGGGATTGCTGGGTCATATGGTGGTTCTGTTTCCATTTTTTTTAAAAGGAATCTCCACACTGTTCTCCATAGAGGCTGTACTAATTTGCATTCCCACCAACAGTGTAAGAAGGGCCCCTTTTATACCCCCCCTCTCCAGCATTTATTATTTGTAGACTTTTGGATAGCAGCCATTCTGACTGCTGTGAAATGGTACCACACTGTGATTTTTATTTGCATTTCTCTGATAATGAGTGATGTTGACATCTTTTCATGTGTTTGTTAGCCATCTGTATGTCTTCTTTGGAGAAATATCTGTTTAGTTCTTTGGCCCATTTTTTGATTGGGTCGTTTATTTTTCTGGAATTGAGCTGCAGGAGTTGCTTGTATATTTTTGAGATTAATTCTTTGTCAGTTGCTTCATTTGCTATTATTTTTTCCCATTCTGAAGACTGTCTTTTCACCTTGCTTATAGTTTCCTTCATTGTGCAAAAGCTTTTAAGTTTAATTAGGTTCCATTTGTTTGATTTTGCTTTTATTTCCATCACTTTGGGAGGTGGGTCATAGAGGATCCTGCTATGATTTATGTCAGAGAGTGCTTTGTCTATGTTTTCCTCTAGGAGTTTTATAGTTTCTGGTCTTGCATTTAGATCTTTAAACCATTTTGAGTTTATTTTTGTGTATGGTGTTAGAAAGTGTTCTAGTTTCATTCTTTTACAGGTGATTGACCAGTTTTCCAAGCACCACTTGTTAAAGAAATTGTCCTTCTCCATTGTATATTCTTGCCTCCTCTGTCAAAGATAAGGTGTCCATAGGTGTGTGGATTTATCTCTGGGCTTTCTATTTTGTTTCATTGATCTATATTTCTGTCTATGTGCCAGTACCATACTGTCTTGATAACTGTAGCTTTGTAGTATAGTCTGAAGTTAGGCAGGTTGATTCCTCCAGTTCCATTCTTCTTTCTCAAGATTGCTTTGGCTCTTCAAGACTTTTTGTATTTCCATAAAAATTGTGAAATTATTTGCTCCACTTCTGTGAAAAATATCATTGGTAGCTTGATAGGGATTACATTGAATCTATAGATTGCTTTGGGCAGTATACTCATTTTCACGATATTAATTCTTCTGATCCATGAACATGGTATATTTCTCCATCTATTTGTGTCATCTTTGATTTCTTTCATGAGTGTTTTATAGTTTTCTATATATAGATTTTTGTTTCTTTAGGTCAATTTATTCCTAAGTATTTTATTTTTTTCATCACAGTGGTGAATGGAATCATTTCCTTAATTTCTCTTTCTATTTTCTGTTTGTTAGTGTATAGGAATGCAAGGGATTTCTGTGTTTTAATTTTATATCCTGCAACTTTACTATATTCGTTTATTAGCTCTAGTAATTTTATGGTGCTATCTTTAGGGTTTTCTACATAGAGGATCATGACATCTGCAAACAGTGAGAGTTTTACTTCTTCTTTTCCAATCTAGATTCCTTCTATTTCTTTTTCTTCTCTGATTTCTGTGGCTAAAACTTCTAAAACCATGTTGAATAATAGTGGTGAGAGTGGGCACATTTGTCTTATTCCTGACTTTATGGAGAATGCTTTCAATTTTTTTCCACTGAGGATAATGTTTGCTGTGGGTTTATCATATATGGCTTTTATTATGTTGAGGTATGTTCCTTCTATGCCTGCTTTCTGGAGGTTTTTTTTTTTAATCATAAAAGGACAGTGAATTTTATCAAAGGCTTTCTCTGCATCTATGAGATAATCATACAGTTTTTATCTTTCATTTGTTAATGTGGTGTATCACATTGATTGACTTGGAAATATTGAAGAATCTTTGCCTCTCTGGGATAAAGCCTACTTGGTCACGAGGTGTGATCTTTTTAATATGCTGTTGGATTCTGTTTGCTAGAACTTTGCTGAGGAATTTTGCATATATGTTCATTAGTGATATTAGCCTGTAGTTTTCTTTTTCTGTGGCATCTTTGTTTGGTTTTGCTATTAAGGTGATGGTGGTCTCATAGAATGAGTTTGGCAGTTTACCTTCCTCTGCAATTTTCTGAAAGCCACTGGGAATTTAATGGTAGGTTGGGAGGATCTTCTTTTGCCAAAAGACTGACCAATGTCTCAACATGTTCTGTTGAATAATTTTTCCTTTCCCAGTGATGGAAGATGCTTCTTTTCACAAACATAGAAACAATATTATTCTAGTGTCAGTGTGTCTTCCTGAAGTGGGTCATGTGCTTTTTTGTCATTTAGGTTTTAGGGAGAGACTTTGATGAGGAGGAAACCGTCTGTGTCCCTTCTCCCTGGCTCTGCCTGCTGGGTTCCACAGTTTAGCTTCACTGAGGCTAAACTCTGAGGCATCTAGGGAAAGGAGGTGCCAAATATATGAAACTGGTAAGGGCAAAATGTATTTGCATGAAAACCACTATACCAATTTAGTAATGTTTATAAATGTCTTTTGGCATTACCAGAGCATAACTTTAGTTTGTCTGGCATAGGATCTAAAAACATGCAGCCTGCAAACAGATACCAGCTGAAAAGCAAGTGCTGTGGTCAAAGACAGAATATCTGCCACCCTGACTAGTGTTCAAGTGACCAGAGTCTCTATGGTGATGGTTTCTTCTTTCACACAACACTGCACAATAGTACAAGGGGGGAATGCCAGTCTTAACTAATGAAGACAAGAGTCGACAAAAAGTTTCCTTTACAGGAAGCCACTAGCCACGTACTCAGAAAGGTGGGTGGGAGCAGATATCTCTATATTAAGGTATTTGCTCTCTTTCTCATTCATTCTTTCTTCTTTGCTCTCTTACTTCTTAGCTTTCAGCTTAGTTCTGTGATGAAGTTAGGCTTTATCATAGTTCTTACAAGTTGGTCCCTGGGAAAATGAATCATAGAATCTAATATCTTAAATTACGAAGCACTGTTGACATTCATTTGCTGTGTTTTCCATCAATCAAAATTGGAAACAGAGACAAGTGACCATTATTGTATGTCAAGAAGCAGAAACAGTGGGAGTACAAGAATCTTGCTGCTTTAGGAAACCATTGTCATTTATATCAAAGTCTTACAGGTTTGAATGGAAGCGTTTCAAGGGTTTCCCCACATCCTGCCCCCAAATGTGGATCTGTGTTTTGAAATGAATTAGTTCAATCTTTATCCTGAATTCAGATACCTTTTCCCCCTCCTGATGGTTAGACAAATATAATTAACCTTCCTTTTATTTCTTTGGGGTGTTTGTTATAATTTCTGCATCTCTGTATTTCCTTGGGTGGGCATGGGGGTATTTCAAGTATTTGTCCTAAGGTGTTTATCTGGGCTTCCCTGGTGGCTCAGATGGTAAAGAATCTACCTGCAGTGTGAGAGACTTGGGTTTGATCCCTGGGTAGGGAAGATCCCCTGGAGGAGGGCATGGCAATCCACTCCAGTATTCTTGCCAGGAGAATTCTCATAGACAGAGGAGTCTGGCAGGCTACAGTCCCTGGGGTTGCAAAGAATTGGACACAACTGAGCTACTAAGTACAGCACAGCAAGGTGTTTATTTGGGGCTTTCCAGGCAGCTCCGCTTGCCAGTGCAGGAGACTCGGGTTCCATCCCTGGGTTGGAAAGATCCCCTGGAGAAGGAAATGGCAACCCATTCCACTGTTCTTGCCTGGAGAATCCCATGGACAGGGGAGCTGCGGGCTACAGTCCATGAGGTAGCAGAGTTTCATACGACTGAAGAACTGGCCGTGCATGCACAAGATGTTCATTTGCAAGAAATAAATAGACAGCAAGTAACACAGAGACACATCTCATTCCAGTTTAAGCACAGAGACCCTGTCTCCCTCTACCCCCTTACCTTGCTCTTCTTTTCCTTTTCCCACAGTGTCTTTCACCCTCTAACACACTACCAGTTTGCTTGTTATGTTTATTGTCTACTGTCTCCTGAATAAGGATGGTGATTCTTGTCTGTTTCATGTATTCTGAGTGTTTGATATTATATCCAGCATGTAAGTTGTCACTCAGTGAATTTTTGTTGAACTCAATTTAATCTACAGCACATCAAGGCTGTATATTGTCATCCTGCTTATTTAACTTATATGCAGAGTACATCATGAGAAACACTGGGCTGGAAGAAGCACAAGCTGGAATCAAGATTGCTAGGAGAAATATCAGTAACCTCAGATATGCAGATGACACCACTTTTATGGCAGAAAGTGAAGAGGAACTAAAAAGCCTCTTGATGAAAGTAAAAGTGGAGAGTGAGAAAGTTGGCTTAAAGCTCAACATTCAGAAAACTAAGTTCATGGAATCTTGTCCCATCACTGCATGGGAAATAAATGGAGAAACAGTGGAAACAGTGTCAGACTTTATTTTTGGGGGCTCCCAAATCACTGCAGATGGTGATTGCAGCCATGAAATTAAAAGACGCTTACTCCTTGGAAGAAAAGTTATGACCAACCTAGATATCATATTCAAAAGCAGAGACATTACTTTGCTGACTAAGGTCCATCTAGTCAAGGCTATGGTTTTTCCAGTGGTCATGTATGGATGTGAGAGTTGGACTGTGAAGAAGGTTGAGTGATGAAGAATTGATGCTTTTGAACTGTGGTGTTGGAGAAGACTCTTGAGAGTCCCTTGGACTGCAAGGATATCCAACCAGTCCACTCTGAAGGAGATTTCTTTGGAAGGAATGATGCTAAAGCTGAAACTCCAGTACTTTGGCCACCTCATGCGAAGAGTTGACTCATTGGAAAAGACTCTGAAGCTGGGAGGGATATGGGGCAGGAGTGGAAGGGGATGACAGGGGATGAGATGGCTGGATGGCATCACTGACTCGATGGACCTGAGTCTGAATGAACTCCGGGAGTTGGTGATGGACAGGGAGGCCTGGCGTGCTGCAATTCATGGGGTCTCAGAGAGTTGGACATGACTGAGTGACTGAACTGAACTGGACTGAACTGTCCCTGAAAAGTCCAGGTTTCTGGTAGGGTGAGGTCCTTCATCTCAATGATGTCATCCAGGACCCAGATCTTCCCTCTTCTCTATCAATTTTGTTTTACTTAGAAGCTATGCTATCCTAAGTCAGGTTCCTCTTGTAGGCCTCTGGTGGCTCTAACTCCAGGGCTTCTGGTTCAAACACAGCACTAGGGATGGGGAAGCTTCATTCTGCAACTCCAGCAGAAGTCCTGAGGGGCCCTCTGAATGAACTGGCTCAGTTACAGTCATGGTGATGAGGGATAGATGTGCTGATGGCTTAGCCCAGGCCACGTATTCCCTCCTTCCCACCAAGGTGGAATCAGCCTTTCAGGAATCACATGGATCCCCAAACAGAAACTGAGGGCCTGCTGGAGAGGGGGGCATAGTGGATGAATGGTTATACTATTCAACAAGAAGGAAGAACACTCTAACCAATAAGGATTTATCACTGCAAGCAAACAGAATTTGGGAAATCCCCTGTCTGATCTTCCTAATTTATGTGACTAGAGCTGAGGTTAGGCTCAAGCTCATGTGATTAAATTGAATTCATCTTCTCATTTGGGGAGGGGGGCAAATTTGGGTTTTCCTGTGAGGTGGAAGAATTCTCTAAAAGGATTTAGGAAAGCAAGAAAGAAAAAAAGCTGATATTATGGATGGAAAGATGGCAATTTTTCTTTCTTCCCATTGATATAACTCACTGGAGTTTGAAAAGAGGTCACTTCACTCCTGTACTGGGTCCACCAGTATATCTTCATCTCCAGGGCTTATTGCCTAAGTAAGGCAGTGTAAGGAGAAGATCCAGGGGGTAACCTGTAGCCATGAACAAGCTCTGTTGTTCAGAGCTGATCACATCGAGGCAGAACTCCTGGTTGCCTGCAGAGGGTCAGCTCACTCTGACAACTGGCTCTCTTCTTGCTCTTCCTCATCTCTATGTTTCTTAACTCAGGATTCAACCCCAAGTAGAATGCTCTTAATTTGGCCCCCCATACTTCTATGACACAGAGGATGAGTTGCTGCAGGTAAGTACTGAGAGACATTGCAATTTTCTAAGTTAAATATCAAGTCAACATATGTGCCAGAAAGTGTAATTCATTCTCCAGGATCTTAAGTGTCCTGTCATAGGCACAACAGAAGGGAAGCACACTCATTTCCTAATACCTCTGCCTACAAAAAGAATATAAGTAATTTTCATGCCACAGCTGGTTCCTCAGTACAGTACTGTTCCTTTGGAGTATTGCTAACCATGGAAGGCTCACGGGATAAAATAAGAACATGTACCATGATGCTCTAGTCCTGCCTGCCTTGCCATCTCCTTTATGTGCTGGTTTGCCCTTGCCTTCTGCTTTAGCCACACTGGCCTGTAAGTTACTGAAATATCCCAAAGTCTTTCTTCCCTTAGGGTCTTGGGCTGCCTGGGTTCAAGTTCTGCCTTTCTACTTACTTACCCTTTCATGCTTCATTTGCCTCATCTGTGATGTTGGGCTAACAGTCATTCTGCTTTATAGGATTGTGTTAGGATTAAAGGAAATAATATATTTAAACTTCTTAGAATGTTCTTGCTTCCCAATAATTAAAAAATGTTAGCCCTTACTCTGCTTTCCATTTCCTATTTCTCTTCTCTCCCCCATCTCCTCTCCTCCTTTTGCCCAAATTAGTCATTTCAATGTCTCAGTTGTTATGTACACTATCACTTCTTCAGAGGGCTTCCCAGATGGCTCTGGGGAAGGTAAAGAATAGTAGGTACTGAATCCACCTGCAGTGCAGGAGACACAGGAGACTCAGGTTCAACTGATCCCTGGGTTGGGAAGATCCACTGCAGGAGGGCATGGTAACCCACTCCAGTATTCTTTCCTGGGAAATATAATGGACAGAGGAGCTTGGTGGGCCGTAGTCTATGGGGTGGCAGAGAGTCAGATGTAACTGAGGATGATGCACTACTTTGGAGGTCTTTTCTGACCATCCTACCTAAAAAAGTTGCTTCCTTATTTCTCTGTTTCCTTCACTGCACCTGTCTCCATTAGCAATTATATATTTATTTGCTTTTGTTTCCTTGTTCATTGTCTTTCTCCATGAAGTGACTGCAAAGTCCATGCTCACAGTGTCTTCAACAATATATGTCATTGTACATATTATACAAATCTGCACAGAGCAGGCTGGCAATACACATTTAAGAATGAAAGCCTGAGTCCTTTGAAAGCGAGGGAACTACAAAGAGAAGGTAAAATTCTGAATCAGTAATAATTCTGTAACATACTGGGGTAGAAGCTGCACTGCTGGGTACCATCACTGGGACTGGGAAGGAGTCAGGGTGGGAAGGAGGAAGCACACCTCTTACCTAAAAGAAAATGCCTAGCAACTTGAACACCTCTGATTTCCAGGGCTTTGGCTGCCAAAGTCGATGGAAGTGCCAAGCAGGGGACAGTGACTGTCATCACATGGCCAGGAGAGATTTAGACTAGTTTGGTGGAGGGATCTTACTCAGCAGCGCATGGAAGACACCTTCTAGGAACCGTCAGAAATATTTGAAAGTTACCTTTCATGGGGTTAAAGGTCCCATGACCCCAGGCTATGGAAAGAACCAGGGAAACTTGAATCGGGGTTGTTCTTGTTATCTGTGCAGTTGGGTAAGCCCGGAGGAAAGTTGAATTACAGTATGAATATTACCATGGCCAGAACTCATCTCTATGTATAGGGTTCAACAAAAGACTCAAGCAAAGGTTCATAACTAGTTCATTGACAGAGTATCACAATAAGAGAAGAAAGAGCCCAGTTTTATCAACTCCCATGTTGTCATCCACATGACCTCCACAGGCTGCAGGGAATGTTGGTGGGGAAAACAGATTATTTTCTATTAGACTGAATCTTTCTTAAAAATTCACATTTCTAGCATTATCTAACAGGAAAGAATGTTGAATATACTTATATTATCTGAATATTGGGAAAGAGGCAAATGGTAAACATATTTATTAAGGTGGGAAAATGTTAACACTGATACTTTCAATGAGAGGATGGTCATGAGAGCCAGGGAATCACACTTGTGTTCTTTTTACACCTAACCAGTTTCACTGAAAAAATATATTAATAAGAGTATATAAAATTAAATGTGAATGGCCCTCCTCCTCTCCTATTGGTCAACCAATCCTATTCCACTGTGAAAATAGGCTCCTGGGCATTCTCTTTCTGAGTTTCCTTCACTTACACGAATCCCATCACTTTGTAAGATCATCTTTTTATTGATATGCTGCCTCATTAATTGGAGGAGTATGCTTGTATGTGAATGTCTCTCTTTTTCAGATTATCTGAAGACTAGATCCCTAGATGTGTAATTCCCGGGTCAAAATTGCATTGAAAATTTCTGAGGTCCAGGTCTCATTGCATTTCTGCTTCTGAGCACTGAAGTGGGCACACTAACTCCTTTGAACTGAGTTTGAATGAGGTGATCTTTAAATGCCTTCATAGCTCTAACATAGTTTGAGTCTAAGATTCTCAGGCTGCTCTAGATGATGGCTATTTTAGGCTGACTTTCATGCTGTGGTTTTAAGAATGATTCTTAATTTAGAAGCAAGCCAGAGAGAGAAAAGGGATTAAAAAAAAAAAGAACAAATGCAGTTGAATATGAACTTGGATTTTCTATAAATACCATGAAAGGACAGAACTGAGCCAAAGTGGACTAAACACCTTTAGCTATCACAAAAGGCTAGAGCTGACAGTGGTGCTTTTACCATGAGCAGACAACATAGATGTTTGAACTAAAGGAGTGTCTTGATATCTAGAGAGATTACAGTTCCCTGTACCGCATAGAGGACATCTTACCAGGGTTGGCATCAACCCAACCTGTAACCTTTGAGCTGTAGTCCTTGTGACTGTGTCATCAACTGATTTCGTAAAAGAACATGGCCCAACCTGCCCAGTCCTTGGCTGGAGCTCCTTTCAGCAAAATCCAGGGCTCTGTAGGTGACTAAGGTAGTGAAATCTGCCTTTGAGTCAGGACAGAATTTTAGCTTTTCCCTGGTTTGGGAGTTTACCAGGCTCCTCTGTCTGTGGGATTTTCCAAGCGAGAGTACTGGAGTGGGGTGCCATTGCCTTCTCCGTTAGTCATGTTTAAGGACCTACAAAAATTTCCTACAGAAATGTTACCTTGAAAAGGTAGTTTCATTTTAATGGAAAGAATCGGAAACTATTTCCTTAAGATTCCACTTTAAGTTTAGTTGTTCCTTTCCTTTTTAGGAATGACAGGTTCAGCCCTAGAGCATGATCACCAGGCTTCCATCTGCAGTTCAGAAATAGCTAAGGTGTCTAAATTCCAGAGGTTTTAGGGTATTTCTATATGAGAGCCAGGGATAATCTTAATAACTGGTAAAGCTTCTCAGATTGTAAAGAATCTGCCTGCAAAGTAGGAGACCCAGGTTCTATCCCTGGGTCAGGAAGATCTCCTGGAGAAGGGAATGGCTACCCACTCCAGTATTCATGCCTGAAGAATTCTATGGACAGAGGAACCTGGTGGGAGTGACTAACACAACACCCTTAATAAAATTTTGAACTTTCCAATTTACTCCATTAATACTGAATCCCAAATCTGTATTACTGAAATTTCTTAACTTAGATGAAATGGGTGTTTGAGGAGTACTCATACATCACTAGATCTTATAGGAAGGAATACAGATAACTGAAATGTTTTATTTAAGCATGATGTATAAGTATACATGAAAGCACTGATCAAAATTTCTCCAAAACAAGATGCTATGAATTAACTTCAATGAACGCTCTAAAGATATGACCCTGATCTACCTATATACTTTTCTTTTTACGTTTAAAGGTGCTTATCTAAGATGCTAATGGCTACATATATCCCACCAACATGAATCTATAGTATCATCAATCCAGAAAAGGTTGGGATAAAGAAGTAGTTATATATACCTATGATGTTATAGAACTAATAGATAGCTATGTCTTATCTACAACTCTCAAATGATCCATAAGTTATTGTATTGAATGAAATTATTGCTTCTGTCTTCAAACTTTCATAGCAACGCTGATGACTTTACTAGCATATTATGTGAAAGTGTGTAGAACCTGTCTACATGATATATCATGCCCTTTTGTTCTGTGGCTGAGACATTAAATTACTTCCAGTAAATAGCTTTCATCAGTGATGGGCTTTTGACTGGGTCCATGGCTATTCAGAAAAAAAATCTGCATTTCTTAGACTCCCTTGTAGCTAGGTGTATCCAAGTGATGAACTTCTGACTAATGGGAAACCAGGGGAAGTGCCATGTGGGTGGTATCTTCTGGGAACCTTCTTTCCAGACCAATGTCATCGGCATCCAAGCCCCTTAGTCTTCATTCCCCTCCCTTGCTGCTAATATATGTCTTGGACCAGAACTTTGGGGCCATAGGTTTGGACCAACAGAAGGAAAATCTGGAAGGAACCTAGGCCCTTGACATATTTATGTGTAGAACCTGTCTACATGATATATCATGCCCTTTTGTTCTGTGGCTGAGACATTAAATTACTTCCAGTAAATAGCTTTCATCAGTGATGGGCTTTTGACTGGGTCCATGGCTATTCAGAAAAAAAATCTGCATTTCTTAGACTCCCTTGTAGCTAGGTGTATCCAAGTGATGAACTTCTGACTAATGGGAAACCAGGGGAAGTGCCATGTGGGTGGTATCTTCTGGGAACCTTCTTTCCAGACCAATGTCATCGGCATCCAAGCCCCTTAGTCTTCATTCCCCTCCCTTGCTGCTAATATATGTCTTGGACCAGAACTTTGGGGCCATAGGTTTGGACCAACAGAAGGAAAATCTGGAAGGAACCTAGGCCCTTGACATATTTGGGGATCAAAGTTGCCATTGCAGATCTAGGTTTCTACCTTCAGACTTTTATATGAAGACCATAAACTTCTATCTTTTTAAAACCATAATTAATTAATTAAACCATAATTAATAGCCAATTTCCATTAATCATCACCTATTTCTTTGATGGACATTAGTCTGATTTTCCTTGATTAAAAAAAAAGCAAAACTGACACTTTTTTTTTCCTCTAAAATCAGTATCAGGTTATATAATCAGATGTATGGTCCAGTAAATGGACAAGAAAGTTTCAAATTGAGAGGACATAGAAAAAACCCAGAATGGAAGCTTGCAATCTGTTCCTATTACACATATATCAATAGTTGAGCTGGTGGTGCTTTGGTTAGAATGGTTACAGGTAATTTAATCATTAGTGATACTGAAACAAGCAGAATGCTGATAGAGTATTTTACTGTGAGGAGTGTATAGACATTTTCTCAGCTTTACTACGTCAGGGTCAGTGATCTCCCCTACTTTAAATTTCAAGAGGATTTGGCTGACCAATTCCGTCCCACCCGTCTACAAGTATATCTTTTGCTAGGATCATAAAAGAGAGCATAAGTTCACTCTTCTACTCCCACCTCTAATTTACCTGCTTTTTTCTCCTCCAAATCACTTTTGTGCCAACAACCCCTGGAAAGGGGGAAAAAACAAAATCAAACAAACAAACAGAAATCCAAAGCAATATCCTGACATTGCTAACAAGCCATATCTCTGGATAAATCAAATGTGATGACAGTGTAACTGGATTGTTATGTCACTATCCTAATTGGGGAGGGGGTACATTTTAAAATTCATCTACATCTGCTGAGTGCATCACGATAATGTTTTGTTGGCTTTTTGAAACACATTAGATGGGTAGATTAGTGTCACAGCTCCCTTATTCTCTTTGAAAGAAGACTTTAAATTCTCAAGTAGCTAAATAGTATGCAAGATATTTGTAGAAGGCAAAAGCAGTCTCTAAACTCCTCCAACTTCCTAGAAGTTACTTATTCTTAATTTTGCTCCAAGAGCTTCCCCAATCCAGGAAGTTGTCTTCTTTGTATTTCACATCTACCCTATCTACCCTTATAGCTTTCTTCCTGTGATTTTGAAATTTCTTTTTAAACTCTACTTGCATCACGCTAAGTCCCAGAACTAGAACTTCAGTCATTAGCATTTGCCTCATTGAAGACATCCCCAGAGTGTGGCTCAAAGAAAGGACCCCCTCGGAGAAAGGGATTGCCCAGATAAATGATTCATGCGCTACGGAGATGGATTTTTTAAAATGCACTTTCCTTCTGGAAAGGAGGAAACCGGTTTTCCTTTTCTTTTGAAGCATCATCAGAAAGCCAGGGGCAGGAGGGCAACCCTTATAGCCATGAGGTTCAAATGAAAAAAAAAGCAGTCCCCCTGGAAGGGGGAATGTCTGGTAGCTCATGTCCATCCTTCTCTTCCTCTAGTTGCTGAGGATGCAGAAGCAGCCTCGCTAGAGTGCAGCAGTGACGTGACTCACGGTCAGCTGACACGGCAGGAAGTCACCTCAAGCTACACTGACAGACGGGAAAGTCCAGAGTAGATTAAATGTACTTTTTAAGAAAAGGAAATAAAGAAGGCACTTTGGAGCTGATGGGCTGTGTCACAAAGTCAGAAAGCCCAATTACATTTGATCGTTTTGTGTAAGACGTAGGCATAGTCTGGGAATGCACTGATTTAATATGAAGACATTACTATAATGTTTGCAATCCATGTATGTATATTTTAATCATTAAATACAGAACAGCACTCTTGTCTGAAGGATGAAATCATCCAGTGTTCAGTGGACTGAACTAAATGACATTTGATTGTTGGGGTCTCAACAGGGATAGTCATAAGAAAAACTGTAGAAAACATCTTCCCTCTCACTGTGCTTGCCTGCTTTTTAGAGTTCTCTTGTCCCGGGGTTCAGGGATCTTCAGGGGCCCTTTTCCTTTCAAAGGAGAGGAAGAGAATTCTTTTCAGCCCCTCAGAGGATCTGGAAATACATGTGGTCTTGTGGTATGCCAACTACTCTGCAAAGGAGTATGAGAGGGCTGGATAGAAAAAGATCTTTGAGGAGCTGTGTCTAGTTGGGGCAACAAACTGTAAACATACTGAATGGTGAGTACCAGAAAAAGAGCTCTTTCAGGGAAGAGTATGATAGCTTATCAAATAGCTATGTCAAGAGAGAGCATTGAGAAGAAGGCACGATCAGTGTGGATGAGGCTGTTGATCAGGGGAGAATTTGTACATAGGGATCTGAAACTATACTCCACTTTAAAGTGGACAGAATCCATTTTACATAAGGGGCAAAGTTAAATCTGTTATCCCAAGAATGGTGATAGCCCATGAAGAGTGGTATAGGTATGAAAACCTGAAGATATGAGTTAGACCTGGTTTAGAAACATGGTTGAACAGTGAAGCTCATTTCTTCATCTGTAGAATGGATGTAATAAATGCCCTGTCTGCCATTTAAGTGAAGTAGTGTGATTCACCATAACCCATATAATAAACTTACGTTGTTAATAGTGGTATATTATGACTTTAGGAATAATCTTACATGTAGAGATACTACTTAGTTTTAAGGACTAAAGTAGTAATTTAGACATCCATTCATCTGTAATAAGACAAGGATATCTACTGCCACTACTTCTATTCAACATAATATTTTAAGTCCTATCCACAGCAGTCAGACAAGAAAAAAGAAATAACTCACTGGTTGCTGACCAGTGAGTACATGCGTAAGCTTGGCTTGGGGTTTTGTTAGAAGCAAGGTGAAGACCTTTGTTCTTTACTATTATAAAGCACAATATATATTATTAATACAGGTGTCATCTTTCTAAGGATTTTTCTATTTTCTCTGGCAGTGAAGATATTTTGTTCACAATGTCCCAAATGAACATTCTATTTTAAATTTGATGCACAGAGCTTTCACATTGCATGGTACATAGTAAGAACCCAGTGTGCACTGAATGAGTGAGTTTTCTAGATTTAAGATGCAAACCAGTAATCATTGCTTGTAATATGGGGAGCAGGAAGCACTTTTTCCTTTTAACCTTGATAGAAAAATAGTGATGTATTTGCAATGGGATAAAAATTCACATACCATGTGTCAGAATACATTTAAAAAATGAAGCAATGCATCTTATTTTTTTCCCCCTTCACTGAGCTCATCTTACTTGGAGCCCCTGTTTGCAGTGATGAGAATTTTCATTCTTTCCAGGTGAAAAAGTTATTTGGGGTAAATATTGAGTCCATTCAAATTTCAAACCTTCTTACAGGACAGTTTCTCCTGTCTCAAGAATCTTCTCTTTTCTTGTTCTAAACTAGAGGACTATGTGCCAGGTAAAGGGAGGAGAGCCTCTGGTCCCTAGGTTGCCCCCTACCCCTAGACTTCTGCAGAGGAGCCAGCTCCCCCCAGGGTCTGCTGTTCATTGAGATATGATTAACCCCATGCACCTCAGATAATGTGCTGGTGTCCCTCACCTATGTCCAGTGGTCCATTCACGTAGTCTCCTTGGGCCTGTGGCTTCTCTACTCTGTCTCCAAGCCACATCCAGTCCGATGGTTCCCTTGTCACCTATATCCTGCCTTCTCCCTAGTCCCATTCTCTCTTTGCCATCTTAGTGCCACACTGCAGTGTGTGAGACCCATGGGGCCTGAAGTAGTCCCAGGTCCATTCTCCTGGGGCAGGATTGCTGGAAATCCATGAGTGGCTATTTCCCCATTCACACTGTATTCACACATTTCTCCCAAAGCCTCTCTGATTATCCCTGGCCCAGGTCTAGCCCTGGCCCTTCTCCCTTATCTCTGTTTAGCTCCTTTCACAGCACAGGAAGGCTGCCATGGGGACTTAGCAACTAATCCCTTCTTGGGCTAAGAACTGCTTCTCTCTCCCTCCTTCCCCAGAACCAGTCCTCTGACATCCAGCTCATCAGACCACACACGTATTTCCTTTTTAACCTCTTCTTTTTCTCTCAGCAAGAATGAGCTTTTGCAAAACTGGAGTATTTGTTTTTGGACTTTTGTCTAACTATAATCTTTTAAGACCTCATTTTTAAACAAAGTGCAGTGATGGCTCTTGTTCTCATCAAATTCTGGTCCAGGGTCCAAAATGAGTAGTAACTTCCAGAACAACGAGGGAAAATAAATCACCAGAAACAAAAAAGATATTGACTTAACGTCTCAAAAATCTTATACCTATCACAGATATTTAAGGTATTTTAGTAGTTGTGACACTGCCCTGAAGTGAGTGATGGTGACATCAATTCCCTGCCTGGGAGGGGCTTAACCATTCATTCAGCAGCTTAAATGTTCCCGGGTTATGAGTCATTCACAAAACGTTTGTTCAGCAGCTACTTCATTCCTACCTTAAGAATAGTAGACTACGTTTTTCACAACTGGTTTTCAAAGATGCTATGGGTAAACCATCCAGTGTAAAGACTGATGGAGTAGAAACGTGGGGAGAATTTTAGGGTCCACGAACAGTGAAAAATTTTGGAAAAGGAGTGAAGTAGGGCCTTGTCAGAACAGGGCACCACAGTTCAAAGTCAAAGATGGATTCTCTGGGAACCAGACAGAAATACTTCCTACCTTTAGAGACCAGAGGCAAACCTTAAAGGCTCTGGGGCAGCAGTAGAATGGAAATGGTTGGCTGGCCATTTGCAATGAAAGAGCAAGTTTCTGGCAGGCCAGCCTTGGAGGGAAAGGTGGGACAGATTGCAAGGAGGGACCTCATCTACTGTTTTTCAGCCTAAATATGTGTGTGTTTACTTATTTTTTTGTATGTGTTCAGTTCTTCAGTCATGTCTGACTCTGTGACCCTGTGGGCTATAAGCCCATCACGCTCCTCTGTCCATGAGGTTCTCCAGGAAAGAATACTGGAGGGAGTTATTTTTTAATTGCTATATCAAATTTTTTTTGCTTTATATTTTTTATACAGTTTTAAAAGGTATGTTCCATTTAGAGTTATTACAAAATATTGACCATATTCCCCTGGCTGTACAATACACCCTCGAACCTATCTTATATCCCGTAGTTTGTAGCTCCAACTCCTTCATTCCTATGTTGCCCCTCCCCACTCCCAGGTAACTACTAGTTTATTCTCTATATCTCTGTCTGCTTCTGTTTTGTTATATTCACTAGTTTGTTGTATATTTTAGATTCTACATATAAGTGATATCATATGGTATTTGTCTTTCTCTGTCTGACATTTCACTTAGCATGATGCCCTCCAAGTCCACTCATGTTGCTGCAAGTGCAAAATTTTCCTATTTGTATGACTTAGTGGTATTCCATTGTATGTATATACCCCATCTTCCTTATCCTTGTATCTACTGATGGACACAAAAAAGATACACATATCAATGGAACAAGACAGAAAGCTCAGAAACAAACCCATCTACTTGTGGTCAATTAATCTACAATGAAGGAGGTAAGAACATACGATGGAGAAAAGCCAGTCTCTCTTCAATAATTGGTGCTAGGAAAACTGGGCAGAAGATCTGACTAGACATTTTTTTTCGAAGGGGAAATGCAGATGGCCAACAGGCACATGAAAAGATGCTCAATGTCATTGGGGAAATGCAAATCAAAACCACAATGAGCTATCACCTCACACCTGTCAGAATGGCTATCATCAAAATGACCACAAATTGCAACTGTTGGCCAGGATGTAAAGAAAAGGGAACCCGTGTATTCTGTCGATGGGAAGGTAAATTGGTGCAGCCACTGTGGAAAGCAGCATGGAGGCTTCTTAAAAAACTAAAAAAACAGAACTACCATATGACCTAGTAATTCCACTCCTCGGTTTATATATTAAAAAAAAAAAATCCTCCAAAACACTAAATGGATACAATACATGCACCCAAATATGCATAGCAGCATTGCTTGCAATTGCCAAGATACAGAAATTACCTCATTTACTTTGAATCAAAGGACTGTTTGGTAACCAGTTCAATTCAGAAAAGTGTATTTTTTCTGTTGACATCTTGGATCTTGGCCTCTTACTTTTGTTTTTTTTTCACTCTTATTTGGGGGTTTTATGACCTTTGATTTTTAGAAGTGTGAAGTGACTGGTAAATACTCTAAGATAAATCGGAGTCTCTAGACCTTCAATTATTTCTGGCGGCACCTCCCATTTTTATTATGGATTTCAGGGAGATTTGGATAGAGATGTGAAAGACCCAGATAGGTTAAAATTAGGGTTCAGTGATGCAGACACTGCAATCCTCCCCACTTGGCAAGACCCACTGCATGCAATTTTAACATAAATCATGCATGTGCTATGTAAGTCTATACATTTTCTTTTTTAGAAATAATAGCCCAGGAGGAGGCACTAACTGGTAGATGTCACTAGTAATTCTGTTCTGGTAAGGTGAACCAGATGCTAAAATACAATCATTTTGCTGACAAAGGACTAATATCAGGGAAGATATGTTAGGTTTAAAGTTTGAGGTTTGAAAGCCTTTGGTACTTAATTGTAAGGACTTAAAGATCAGCTCTGTTCAAACACTAGCCACTGGCTACTTAGTAGCCTGCTGCTGCTACTAAGTCACTCCAGTCATGTCCGACTCTGTGCGACCCCATAGATGGCAGCCCACCAGACTCCACCATCCCTGGGATTCTCCAGGCAAGAACACTGGAGTGGGCTGCCATTTCCTTTTCCAATGCATAAAAGTGAAAAGTGAAAGTGAAGTTGCTCAGTCGTGTCTGACTCTTTTCGACCGCATGGACTGCAGCCTACCAGCCTCCTTCATCCATGGGATTTTCCAGGCAAGAGTACTAGACTGAGGTGCCATTGCCTTCTCTAACTTAGGAGCCAGTCATTCCTTAAACTGATGTTCATTAAAGTAAACTAAAAATTTAGTTGATCAGTTACACTAGCCACATTTCAAAATGTTCAATAGCCACATGTGGCCAGTGACACAGTATTGTATTGGGCAGGGAAGAAATAGAAGATTTATATCATCAGAGAAAATTCTGGGCGGTACTAGTACCGACTTTAGTGTAATGGTATAATTAGATAGAAAAACAATTCAAGACATTTTTGTTGTTGTTGTTTTCTCTTATTAATAAAATTTGGAGTGGGAATGAGACTAAAAGATAAAAACATCATTCATTTTTTTCAGAAAATGTAGCACAATTTTTCCCTTCACTCTAATTTAAATTATGTTGAGTGGCATTGTGAGTTTGGAAACTGAAAAGGAAACTTGGAGAAATCAGTTAAGTTTAAACACCAGCAGCTGTGAGCTGACATTTTAGACACTAAGCTAATACCCACAATGTATATAGCATGGTCTTTAGAGCCAGTCACATCTCACAGCTAATCCCATCCATGTTTAAATCTAGTTGCACTGGTCACTGTCTGTATTATCATGGGCAAGTTTGAGTTTGACCTTTCTCATCTTGAGCTGTATCATCTTTGGAGGGAAAATAATAATATTCATCTGCAAACTTTCAGGGTACAGTCAGTGTGTAATACACAGAGAGTCAATAAAATACCAGTTTTCAATTTAGAAATGTATCTTACTTAAAGAGTAATTGTACTCAGATTTTTAACTTCACTTAAACTTTAGCTATAAAGACATCATACCATAAACATTTTAGAAAATGTAGGTAAATATTTGATGGATCTTGGAATGTGGAAGGGCTTTTCAAGTTTAAAAGCCATGGAAAACAGAAAACTCATCAATTTGCTAATATGAAATTTTAAACTATTAGAAATCAACTAGGTAAATAAATTAGGTTTAGTTGCTCAGTCGTGTCTGACTCTTTTCGACCGCATGGACTGCAGCCTACCAGCCTCCTTCATCCATGGGATTTTCCAGGCAAGAGTACTAGACTGAGGTGCCATTGCCTTCTCTGAACTTAGGAGCCAGTCATTCCTTAAACTGATGTTCATTAAAGTAAACTAAAAATTTAGTTGATCAGTTACACTAGCCACATTTCAAAATGTTCAATAGCCACATGTGGCCAGTGACACAGTATTGTATTGGGCAGGGAAGAAATAGAAGATTTATATCATCAGAGAAAATTCTGGGCGGTACTAGTACCGACTTTAGTGTAATGGTATAATTAGATAGAAAAACAATTCAAGACATTTTTGTTGTTGTTGTTTTCTCTTATTAATAAAATTTGGAGTGGGAATGAGACTAAAAGATAAAAACATCATTCATTTTTTTCAGAAAATGTAGCACAATTTTTCCCTTCACTCTAATTTAAATTATGTTGAGTGGCATTGTGAGTTTGGAAACTGAAAAGGAAACTTGGAGAAATCAGTTAAGTTTAAACACCAGCAGCTGTGAGCTGACATTTTAGACACTAAGCTAATACCCACAATGTATATAGCATGGTCTTTAGAGCCAGTCACATCTCACAGCTAATCCCATCCATGTTTAAATCTAGTTGCACTGGTCACTGTCTGTATTATCATGGGCAAGTTTGAGTTTGACCTTTCTCATCTTGAGCTGTATCATCTTTGGAGGGAAAATAATAATATTCATCTGCAAACTTTCAGGGTACAGTCAGTGTGTAATACACAGAGAGTCAATAAAATACCAGTTTTCAATTTAGAAATGTATCTTACTTAAAGAGTAATTGTACTCAGATTTTTAACTTCACTTAAACTTTAGCTATAAAGACATCATACCATAAACATTTTAGAAAATGTAGGTAAATATTTGATGGATCTTGGAATGTGGAAGGGCTTTTCAAGTTTAAAAGCCATGGAAAACAGAAAACTCATCAATTTGCTAATATGAAATTTTAAACTATTAGAAATCAACTAGGTAAATAAATTAGGTTTAGTTGCTCAGTCGTGTCTGACTCTTGCGATCCCACAGACTGTAGCCCACCAGGCTCCTCTGTCCATGGGATTCTCCAGGCAAGACTACTGGAGTGGACTGCCATTTCCTTCTCCAGGGAAATCAAATTAAAAGGCAAATAAATTGGGAAACGTATCTTCATTTTGTTGGTGCTTAATTTTTAAAAGTTAATGGTCATAAAAATCTTTGAGGAAAAATCCAATATAAGAAATAAACAAAGGATATAGTATTGATAAAAATAATCAAAATTGCTAACAAATGTAAAATACCTCAATGTTAGAAATTTAAAATGTGTAAATTAAAGTAACTGAAATTTCTTTTACTACTCTTTTTAAATCTGTCTCTCTTTTTCTCTCTTTTGCCTATAAATGTGGTGATTTAAAAAATCCATAAATATAGGTCAGGAGAGATGTGAGACAGACATTCATTCTACAATAAAAATAGTAATCATTAAGTGTGAAAGTGAAAGTGTTGGTCACCCAGTCATGTCTGACTCTTTGCAACCCCATGGACTGTAGCTTGCCACGCTCCTCTGTCCATGGAATTCTCCAGGCAAGAATACTGAATACATTCCATTCTCCAGGGGATCTTCCCATCCCAGGGACTGAACCTGGGTCTCCTGCATTGCAGGTGGATTCTTAACTGTCTGAGCCACCAGGGAAGCCCTTGTAATTGTAAATAAATATAAATTTTTGGATAGTAGAGTGTTTTTATTTGAGGTATTTACCAATTTCTGGTGTTGTCTTCTGGTTCCATATCAAGAACTAAGGCTGGAGGACTCAGACCACAGAGTTTCTACCATAGCATGGAAGAGATTCCCATGGTCTCTCTTAGACCATACAATTTTGCTGCCTTAAGGAAGAGGAGTTCCTGCCAAGAAGAGGGAATGTCAAGTCAGCTCCTTCCTGCCTGGAGGACTGTGGCAAGGAAAAAATAATAGGAAGATTATGGAAGTACATTGTTAGGGTTCTTAATCTCCTGTCTTCCATCAAGTTTTTGAGGCAGAATTGTGAAGGTAGTGGTGAGACAGTAGGACTGAAATTTCTAGAAAGGAATAGATAAACTGGAGGACAGCTATACCGGTAGTATGTGTGGTACCACGTCTGCTTTGTCCCAAGTATTAGTGTTGCTCTTGTAGGTGGCATTGGTTAGTCAATGGGCCTGAGGTGTAGCCCTGGGTGCTAATGGTTTGGTAAAGAGATGAAGGAATGCTTTGAGGGATAGTGGACCCGAGGCCTCAGAGGCCTGCTTTGGGCAGAAGCAGTTGGCTTGGACTTTAGTCATAGGTGATGATGGTTAGAAACAATAGATTGGGTTGGAGCATAGTGCTCTGGGATCAAGCTAAACAGGGAATATAAAGTACTGAAAACAGTGCTTAGCATACAGTGCATGTTAGCCATCACAGCAACAAGAATATGGACAATTACTGTATGACCACTAAAATCTTTACAGATAACTTTCTATCTTAGGAAGAAACTCTTGTGTTATTACATTTTTAGTGAAAGGATATAGGGTGTGTATCTTTAATGTTCAGTTCAGTTCAGTTCAGTCACTCAGTCGTGTCTGACTCTTTGCGACCCCATGAATTGCAGCATGCCAGGCCTCCCTGTCCATCACCAACTCCCGGAGTTCACTCAGACTCACGTCCATCGAGTCGGTAATGCCATCCAGCCATCTCATCCTCTGTCATCCCCTCCTCCTCCTGCCCCCAATCCCTCCCAGCATCAGAGTCTTTTCCAATGAGTCAACTCATTGGTGGCCAAAGTACTGGAGTTTCAGCGTTAGCATCATTTATGCATAAGAAAGACTGTAAAGACAAATACCATAGTATGTAAATATAAATAAAATTATAAATTTTACAGAATGTATCTACCTGCTTTACTGTTGATGAACATTAGATTGTTTTCAGTGTGGGGCTGTTATGAATAATGCTGCCACAAACATTTTTGTTCCACATCTCTTTGCTCAAAGTGCACACATTTCTGTGAAATATGTGTCCTTCAGCATATACAGATTCAGTTGCTTCAGCTGCAATGCTAAAGAGTGTCCCAAAGTGATTGGATGAATCTACACACTCAGCAGCCACTTAAGAGAATTCTGATTGTTACCCATTTTGTTGAGCACTAGGTATTATTGTCAGAGAAGGCAATGGCACCCCACTCCAGTACTCTTGCCTGGCAAATCCCATGGATGGAGGAGCCTGGTGGGCTACAGTCCATGGGGTCACTGAGGTTTGGACACGACTGAGTGACTTCACTTTCACTTTTCACTTTCATGCATTGGAGAAGGAAATGGCAACCCACTCCAGTGTTCTTGCCTGGAGAATCCCAGGGATGGGGGAGCCTGGTGGGCTGCCATCTATGGGGTCGCATGGAGTTGGATACGACTAAGACGACTTAGCAGAAGTAGCAGCAGCAGTTATTATTGTAGCCCTTCTGGGAGGGTGTGTAGTGGTATCTCAGGATGGTTAACTGCATTTTCCTATTTTCTAATGAAGTCGAACCCCTTTGCATGTGTTGACTGGCCTTTTGTGAGTGCCTGTTCAAGTCCCTCACCCATTTTCTCATGCATTACTTTTTATAATCATAAAAATTCTCATTTATGCAAACAAAAAGAACTAAATCACTTTCTATCCTTCCCTTAGTCCCATTCATATAAGCAGTCTCACTGCTTAACCACTTCTCCAAAAATGAATGACCAACTTGAAGCAGATGTTATTTTATCAGTTCCTTTCTGGGAGTGCCCATCCTTTTGTATATTATTGTTATTATTTATGCACTGATGTCTACTGTTAGACTATTAACTCTCACACAGTGGCAACTTTTCTGATTCCCCTTTGCATAATATACGCAGCACGGTACACTGCATACAATAAAGTTTTCTTGATGAACAGAAATGTATGGCTTTGAATAGTATTTTACAGAATCTAAGCACTGGAATGCAAAATTCAAATAACCTAGTCTATTCTATCATTTCAAAGAGACCAAACTGATGTGTGGAGACATGGATCCAAGAACAAATAAGCTATGGAGTGGGGAAAGGACCTTGGTTCCTAGCCCATCCTTGCTGCCCTTATACCCCATTATTTCTAAGAGAAGATAAACAATGAATTGTCTGTGTAATTGCCTCCAAATAACACCACAGCAGCCTGTTCTACTAAATAACTTATAGTCTTAGAATCAAACTATTCCAGAGAAGAGGCACTTCAACTGTGCCTGAACCTAAAGATAGTGTTGACGGGCATTATACATGTTTTACCGTTATATTTTTCTGTTAATGAGGTTTGGTTGCAAAGAGGATCATTATCCCAGAAGAAATGTATCACTCTGTCAAAAATGTTCATAAAAAAATTGAAACTTGTGAGAATGGCAAGCATTGCAGACAAAATTGAACAAATGTTTTAAAGGGAAAAGAGTGAATCGCGCCACTTGAGAAAAATGATCCATCTGTGCCTGCCTCGGTAATCAGTACTAGAGAGAAGAAAGGACTGAAGAAATGGACATATAGGGCAGGCCAGTACAGCAAATGTGAAAGCCAGCTCTTGAGTTCATGCCTGAAACCCAACACTGTTTCCGTCACTAAAATACAGCACATGAAGCAAGAGGTGGAGGACCTCCTAGCCACACCTAGAGGTCATCCCCAAGTACATCCTGAAAACTACTTAGACATCCAACCTGCCCCTGTCTGGACAGGAAAATCATGTTTCAATAAAAATCCTGAAGTCCGTGGAAGGGGATCAGAACGTACTACCCCAAAGACATCACTTTGGCATACTGATGATTTTGAACTGAAGACAACTGAAATACAGCATTCAGGAAGGCTTTTCTGCCCTTTTCCTTTCTGCCCCAAAGCCAGGCATACATTTCCCATGAGAAAGGTGCCCTTGCAACACCAGGAAGAAGAGAAACTTCTTATCATTGGAGATGAAGAGTTGATGTTCAGAGGAGTCTGCAGAACAAACCTTAGGAAAATAACCTTTCTCTTCTGTTGGGGAGGGGAATTTTCCCCCAACCCTCCTGAGTTCTTATGGCTGGACTAGTAGTGTACTTGCACAGTAAAAATGAAGAGGAGAAAAAGAAACAAACTTTAACTTTCTCAAAGAAAAGAGAGGGACCTAGGAAGCGGCCAAAGCCGGCAGCTTTTACACTTTTTAGACAAAGAAACAATAAATTGGTGAGGAGTGGACAGGACAAAGAAACTTAGGCTTTGGGTGCCCAATTAGTGAAGAATCTAACAGAGTCTGGGCCTGGGGGAGTCAGTGAAAGAAGTGACAGGGTTTGTCTCTCCAGGCTTCTCAGCCTGAATCCTACCTCCGGTGATAAGGGTGTCCTACTACCTCTGGATGCAGAAAGTGAACCATTCACAGAGAGGTTTCTTTCCTGCTTTCAGGGTGACAGAAAGGAGGTCAGAGTGTCACTCTTGCATTGGACATTCCTTTAGTAATTTTAATTCAAGCTCATCAATATGCCATCGAGGTATATTTTTTCAATGATGTGCCCTGGGCCCTGATACTTCCATTAGTTTCACTAGTACATTTCCTAGCTCATTTTGTGTAACTAACCACCCCTAGAAGCCTAAACGCCTTTCCTTTGCTTAGTCATTTCTCCACAATTTGTTGCTCCTTGTTAAAATGGTATTTAAGTCCCCAAGTTTTGGGAATTTAAAAATTCTTCTCTATAAAGTCCTTCCCCCACCTCTATGTCACATAAAATAAACATTATTTGATATGAACATCAAATACATTTGCATACATTTCTCCTGTGATTCAGTCTTTTGCCCGGTAGGGGAGGAAAAATTCTTCCCTAATCTCTTTGGGTCTCTGACTGGGTCTATGGATTAAACCATGATAAAACATATCGGGCTTCCCAGGTGGCTCAGTGATAAAAAATCTGCCTGCCAAGCAGGAGATGAAGGTTCAATTCCTTGATTGGGAAGATCCCCTGGAGAAATAAATTGACAACCCACTCTAGTATTCTTGCCTGGGATATCCCATGGACAGAGGAACTTGGTGGGCTAGAGGGGCTAGAGTCCATGGGGTTTCAAAAAAGTTGGACATGACTTAGCAACTAAACAACAAGAAGACATTAGCCAGAGAAAAGCGTACATATTGGAACAGATTTTTTTACAGGTATATAGGAGCTTTCTCAGAGAGGGCAATGGCACCCCACTCCAGTACCCTTGCCTGGAGAATCCCATGGACAGAGGACCCTGGTGGGCTGCAGTCCATGGGGTCGCTGAGGGTTGGACATGACTGAGCGACTTCACTTTCACTTTTCACTTTCATGCATTGGAGAAGGAAATGGCAACCCACTCCAGTGTTCTTGCCTGGAGAATCCTAGGGACAAGGGAGCCTGGTGGGCTGCCGTCTATGGGGTTGCACAGAGTGACACGACTGAAGCGACTTAGCAGCAGCAGCAGCAGGAGCTTTCTCAAGAGAATGAAGCCCTAAGTGACAAGAGCAGGAAACTTTGATACAGTTTAGACAAAGAAACAATAAGTTTGTGAAGAATTCACACAAGACAGGGGTTTGGGCTGGGGGTAGTAAATGGTAAAGAATCTATTGGAGAATAAGTGTTAATTAAACAAGGTTGATTTGTATAGCTTTTTTAGCTCTCCACCTCTGTTGGCTGTTAAGAATTTCTGGTACAGGGAGGGCACCTTTCACAAGAGGGGTTTATCTCCAGCTTTCAGGAAGAGAAAAGAGGATCAGAGTGTGCTTCTTGAATTTGCTGTTTCTTAACTGTTTATAACTCAAAATAATCAATACACTTGAGTGGCATATTTTAGAGTAACATATTTTGGTTTCCTGCAGTCATTTTAATTCACAGCCTGTAGAAACAGAACTCGAGAGGAGAGAGGAAAATTTTTTCCTTCCCTAGATTATATGGTGCCCTCTAGGAACTTGAGAGATAGAGAGGTCAGGTCAGCCTCTCCTTGTGTTAATATCCATGATGTCATAGTCAATTTAGCAGGGATTTTCCCAAGGTGAGAAGTTTCCTTTGGTTCCTGTGTTTGAGATTTTGAAGGCAGCCTTTGACCTTGGCAGCATGTAATGGAAAGTATTGGAAGGACTGGTGTCAAGGATCAGGATTAGGCTTGTGGTGGCAGAAATGAAACAGGATCCACTTGGCCACCCAGGTAAGGCATGGAGATGAGGCACACCATAGCCCAAGGTTAATTTAGAAGTCTAGAATGTGAATTCAATAACTCCAATATTGGCATGGGAAAAATATAACTAAGATATTTATACTCTTATGGGTATGTTGGGCTCTGTTGGGATTTGCATAACATCAGAATGTATTTGCTAAGGGGTTTCATAGAACATTGGAAATATCACCAAATGAGGTATCATTTTCCTCAATAGATTTTTATTTCAGTTAAAGTTACTTTATTTTAGAAAAAAGATACTTAATTCAATGGCAACATATTCAAGTAAAGAGGAAAAGAGTTTGTCTAAATTCTAAAACATGAACGAAATCATTCTCCTGTCCATTTGGTGGAAATACATAAAGAAGCAAGACAATGCTAAATACTTTTTGGCCTCCTTTTACTTATAAACAAAAGGATCAATGAATAAAATTTTGAAATTTGACCTGCTTGTGAACAGAAGGGCTCCCGAGTTGGAAAATCTTGCAAATGCTTTCCCACTTCAGATACAGAACTGGTTTTTCTCACAGCAGTGACCTAACTTGAGAGTGAGGTGGAGAAACTGGATCTTACGATTCTTTGTTTTCCCTGAAGTACTGACAAGATAGCAGATCTTTGGTACATATTATTTGCTGACTGCTTGAAAGGAATAGTCCTTCATACAGTTGGGAAGGAAATGACCACAGAACAAAGGCAGCAATAGTTCTGAAGTGTATTTAAAGTACAGAATGTGCAGGCAAAGGGGTGAAAGTACACTGGGTTGGTTTTTAGTTCATAAGTTAATCTCACTCCAAAAGAGATATATATGTGTGTGTGTGTTTGTGTGTATACATGCACACACATGCACACATGCATGCGTAAGTTTCTTATTACTAACAGGAAAGAAACAGGGCTTCGAACGTAGCAGGAAGTAATCTTTTTTTAAAGTCTTTTATTTAATTGTTCCCAGGCTTCAGGTTGAGAATTTTCCAGGATGAAGTCACCTTTGTGCTGTGGTCTGCAGCTGGATAAAAACTAAAGTGCAGTCCTTGACCCAGCTCACTGACCCCCACCATCCCCCTCCCCACCCCCAACAAGATCCTTTAAGGAATTTAACAGAACTTTAAATGTTATCAAAGCAAGGAAATACAGGATAAACTCCTGTGTGTGTGTAGGTGTGAGTGCTCACTCATGTCTGGTTCTTTGTGACTCCATGAACAAACTAGAGCTGCCCAGATCCTTGGTAAGGAGGACGCTTTTTATTGTGACTTGCTCTTCTCTGGCACTTCTTCAGCCCAACCAGCAAAAAAGAATAGGATGAAAGAAAAATGAGACCAAAGCTGGTCTCTACTGTTTGGGCAAAATCAAGAACTGAAAAATGACAGCATCTACTAGCAGGCTGTTGGCCCTCAAGCCATTTGGTGAAAGTTGATGTCTTTCTCCTATGTCCCTTCCCTGCTCCCTGTCAAGCAATGGTGTGTGTGTGTGTGTGTGTGTGTGTGTGTGTGTGTGTTTCTTATTTCTTTCAGTAAAGGAGTAGTTCTCAGCCTGGAGTGATTTTGACCTTGTTCCTCCCATTGACAAGGTTTGTCAATGTCTGGAGATATATTTGATTGTCACAACTGGGTGTGCTACTGGCATCTAGTGGGTAGAGGCCAAGGATGCTGCTAAATGTCCTGCTTTGCATAGCACAGCTTCCACCACACAGTTACACAGCCTAAAAAAAATGTCAATATCCCTAAGATTGAGGAACCCCGGTCTAAAGGGTTAAATGTGTTGAGGCCTCACTGGTCATAGAACAGGGCATGGCGAAGCCTCTATTAAGGAAGAGTTAGCAACTACAAGTTGTTGCTGATAAAACAACAGCAAGATAGTGAGATGGGTAGATCCTGAGCTCATAGTCCCAACTCTACTACTCCAAGCAAGGTATCATTGACAAGTTAGTTACCTTCTCTCTACCTGCCGGTAAAATATAATTAAAAAAAAAATTCATCCCCAAAGTGGAAAACCTTGCTACATAGATAGAAGAAAAAACAATTTTATTATTGAATAAATATTAGACCAGAATGTGATACACATCACAGGTAACCTGCTAAAGGAATCTCAAAGACAGAAAGAAATCTCACTCCTTCATATAGTTAAGGGGATCCAACCCATTATATTAGGTGATGTTTGCAACTGGGATCCCGGTGGCCAGTAGGCCTATGTCCTCCCAGGATACTAGGACACTGGGCACTGTCTTCCTTAATGATTATATTTTAAAGAGATGGCTCCCAGTGCTTGAGTTGTGAGACTGCCCAGAGGTTTATTTAGCCATTAAAAAGACTTGTGTACCTTTGAAGAGGACAAAGAAATTCCGAAAGAAATGGGAGAGGTGTGGGTCTTGCCCCTTATTTTTTAACAGAGGGAATGAAATTTCCTATTTTCAATTTATATTTGCCTTTATATACCTCGTTACTTATCTATAAAAAGAAGATAATAGTAAAAATAGTATTTACTCTTAGAGCTGTTGTAAGGATTACATGAACTAAATTATGACATGTTGTTTGTTTAGTTGCTAAGTTGTGTCTGACTCTTTGTGACCCATTGACTATAGCCCACCAAGCCCCTCTGTCTAAGGAATTTCCCAGGAAAGAGTACTGGAGGGGTTTGCCATTCTCTTCTCCAGGGGATCTTCCCAACCCAGGGGTCTAACCTGCGATTCCTACATTGCCAGGCAGATTCTTTACCACTGAGCCACCAGGGGAGGATTATATGAATTAAAACATGACATGTATAGGTTTGGTATATTAATTAAACAAGGAGACCTTTAGAATGAGGTAGCTCTCATGCTGCTGGTGGCCTACATAAACCACAATCCATGCCTGTAATTGTTTCAAGGTGACAAAATCAAAATGCTAAGGTCAACTAATCATACCCAACTAGACTTCAAGCTATAGCCAATCAAGTAAGTTCTTTTCTTTGCTTCTGTACCCCGTCTATAAAGTCTTACCTTTGGCTCCTGCTGGTGGAGCACTTAACCACTTCCAGTTTGGTGCTGCCCAATTGGAATTGGGGTTTGCTCAAATAAACTCTTAAAATTTAAAAGTATGCTTCAGTTTATGTTCAACAAGGTTTCAACCAGTGTTTGGCACTCAATAAATGTTTACTGCTTTAAGGCCTTGTGATAGGCAGAGATGCAAGGCAGCCCCAACATTCCTACCCCTAGGATGTACTCCTGGTGTAGTTCCCTCCTCTTGAGTGTGGGCAGAACCTTTGAATTGAGAGCACATCACTCTTGTAATGAGGTTACTCACCAGTTGACTCTGAGTTCTTTAAAAGAGAGATAATCTAGTGGGCCTGGTGGAATTACACAGGTATTTTACATCTGGGTCTAGAAGTCAGTGACATGAAAAAACAGAATGATTGGAAGCAAAAGGAGGCCTCTGGGGAAGGCCACCATGCGACAGGGGACTGCAGACAACCTTTGGAGTACAAACTGACCCTGGTAGCCAGCCAGCAAGAGAACAGGGGCTTCAGTCTACAACCACAAGGAACTGAATTCTGCCAGCAACCACATAAACTTGGAAAAGGACTTCAGGCTCCAGAAAGGAATGTAGCATGGCCAACACTTAATTTCAGTTCTATGAAACCCTGAGCAAAGGACGTGGCATAGCTGGGCCTGGACTTCTGACCCACAGAGACTGTAGAGATAATAAGCAACTGTGTTTTAAACTACTTATTGTGTGGTAATTCGTTATGAGCAATAGGAAACTAATATAGACCTCAAAAAACAAACAAAAAGGTGACATTTCAATCTTATGTCACCAACTAAGTGTCAATGGAAGGACCAGACCCAGGGGGTCAACTCCGTCACAAACTCTATGTAAGCAACACCTAAAGTGATTATTGAAGCAGGAAAACCTATCAAAAAATACACTAAATAAACTAACTGGGTGTGAGACTCTGGGCAAGTCCCTTCAGCTTGGTTTCCTTTCTATGAAGTGAGTAAGTTAAACCAGACAGCAACCAGGTTGCTCTGTTTACTGCTATTCTGAATCTTCTCAGGATCCCAAACAGCGAGCCTGGCAGAAACGGTGGTGCCTTTGTATTATAATAGGAACCATTTCACGACTGAGCAAACTGGACTAAACACTTCAGCTCTCCTTTAACAGATGCACTTGGGTGTTCCTAAGAGTGTAGACAAGAATTCACACAGGCAAGCCTCCAAACATTCAGTGAGCTTGGCTCAAAAAAAATCTTACTTAAAGATACTTTTTCTCTTAGGAGTTTAAATCACTTGAAATACATGTAACTGATCTCTGACTCATCTTAAAGAATAAGAAGGGGCTTTACCCAAAAGTTCTGGAAAGCTACTGACATGCCCAAGAAAGCACTCAGGTGCTAGCTGAGAGCGCCTTGTACGAAGTTCTTTGGTTTCAGTTTAGCTATGAAGGCTTCAGGAGTTGCTTAAAATGAAGGTGCCCTGATCTTTACCAGCTCTTCTAAGGATTCTGTTTGGGGTGGGATGAGCCCCAGGAGCTTGCATTTTTAACCAGCAACTTGGATGATTCTGAGAGCAGGTGGTCTATGGGCTGCATTAGGGAAAACTCAAGGCTTGAGTGAATTATTGCAAATAGTAACTTGGAGATTACTTGAAGTATCAGGCAGCAAAATCAAACTTCTGAGACTGAATCAAGACAACTCAGTGAAGAGACTACAGGAGTGTGGGCAGGTTTAAGGGCAGCATTGGGGTTGGTAAGCACTCAGAAGCTGGCATCAGTGGGAAGTCATCACCCAGGACCACAGGAGCTAGAGGAGGGCAGTAGTGTCACGAAGTCCCATTGAACAGTAGGGCTGATGAGGATGGCTCCCAGCCGAGTTTGTGTTCAAGGAAGCAGGGATGCAGCAAATGATAGACTCTCTGTGAAAGCAGGGAGGGTACAGGGAGGAGGAGGGAGAGCGCCCTCCAAGGTGGAACCCCCCTGGAAACAGTCTGGCAAGAATCCTGAATGCCTTCCCTCAAGTGCTTCAAGAGGACCAAACAGGGCAGAAGAGGACAGTAAATGGATGGGAATCATGGCAGTGAAAAATAATCAGCACATATTCAATCTTGGGAATGAAGTCAGCATCCACATGAAGAGTTGCTTGGCAATTAAAAGAGTGTGTAGAACACAAGGGAAGCAATAACTAGTAGAGGGATTAGTTCTATAAGGTGTTCCAGGTCAGCAGCCTAGGACCCAGGATGGGGATGTGGAGGTAAGAGACTGCATGAGGAGAAAAGAAGATGGAGGGCCAGGGATTTATTGCTTGTACACCTGACAGATTACTCTGTTACTCTCCGCACTGAAAATAGAATTACACCCACACGTAGTGTAGCAGCCTTCCAAAGACAGCCAGACTACATGGCATCAGCTCTCCCGAGCACCAGTCCAGTGCCTTTCTTGCTCACAGTGTTGCCACAGCTCACTGCTGCCCTCTGGATAAAACAAATGAATGTAACTCATCATAAACTGCCTTGTCATTATGATTAATGATAGAATATCTATTTCCTTTACTGGATTATGATCATCATTCCCAACAAAAATCACAATTTGAGAAAAAGTGTTTTATTTTTTTAACATAACTGGATGACATAGTTCAGCTCATAGTACAGCTGAGATACATACAGAAAAATGAATTTATCATTTGTTTAACTAAAGGAGCTCCCCTCCCAAGTCCCCACCCACTGGTAAGTAGGAGAAAAGCTAAATGTCCAGTCTGATTGAAAGGTCCAATGATTTTAATAGTCACTTAGCATCTTAAGTGACTTTTGGATAAAGCTGCTCAGTGACCCAATTAGACTGGTCTTCCCCTAGTTGAAATGGTGGATTCTAGAGCATGGTTTACTGATTCTCTGTTGTGTTGGGGGCTGGAGGGAAGGAAGGGTTTGGATAGGCGCCTGGCCTCATGAGGATTCATGGGTTGCACTGGCAGGAATCTGCCCATCTCCAGTAGGCAGCTCCTTGTCTAAGATGCCCTGTTGCGTTTCAGGACAATCTGCAGCTGGCAAACTCTGAATCTGTAGCTGGCAAACTCTGAATCTGCAGCTGACAAACTCTGAATCTGCAGCTGGCAAACTCTGAATCTGCAACTGGCAAACTCTGAATCTGCAGCTGGCTCCAGCAAGTTTCTTGAGAATTTGTCATGCATTTCCTGTTCGCTGACTCTGCTACTCTTCAATGCTAATGATCTACAGCCCCTAGGTTTCTGCTGTTGTCCCTTCAGCTTCTTGGCTTGGCTTTCTGCCCACGACCTTTGCTGTGGGGTCACCTTGCCTGTGGCTGGTCTTCTACATTCAACTCAGCAACCTGTGGGGCAAAAGCAACAGGGGAGGTTCCAGAATTCTAGCTAGACTTTTCTTATCTGCTCTTGTCCTTTCACTCTCTTGAGCACCTATATGGCCACATGATGTCATGGGCCTTCTGCACTGTAATCATCTCCCTAAGATCCGAATGGGCAGGTTGGGGAGCCCCTTCCTTTGAGTGATTCCTTCAATTTATCGAAAATATATACAGTCAATCCTCATTATTAGCAGATTTCATATCTGTGAACTGGCCCACTTGCTAAGATTCAACTCCCAAATCAACATTCCTGTGCTTGCACCATCATTTGTAGACACGTGCACAGTGGCAAAAAATTAGAGTTGCCCTTTGTATGTTTCCAGATGAAGTCCTGTAAGGTGATACTCTGCCTTATTTCAGTGCTCACACTGTAAACAAGTGTTCTTTTCATATTTGGCGCAGTGCCACACTTTTCATATTTTTATGCTTTGAATTGGTGATTTTGCTGTTAAAAATGGCCCACTAGTGCTGAAGTGCTGTGTAGCTTTTCTAAGAGCAAGAAAGCTGTGTCTGACTCTTTGCGACCGCATGGACTATACAGTCCATGGAATTCTCCAGGGCAGAATACTAGACTGGGTAGCCTTTTCCCTTCTCTGGGGATCTTCCCAACCCAGGGATTGAACTCAGGTCTCCCACACTGCAGGCAGATTCTTTACCAGCTGAGCCACAAGGGAAGCCAAGAAGGCTGTGAAGTGCCTTAAAAGAGAAAATACATGTGATAAGGACTGAATACACGAGAAAACACATATGGTGTGGGCTGAATGCTTGTGTCCTCAAAATTCCTATGTTGAGTCCTAACCTCTGGTGCCATTGTATGTGAAGATATCTAAGGAAGTAATGAGGGTCAAATGAGACCTTAAGAGTGGAGCCTTGATTAATAGTGTAGGAGTTGACCGCTCACTTTCTGCAATCAGAAGAAAGGCCATGTGGGGAAAAAGGGGCCATCTAAAAACCAGGAAGAAAGCTCTCACCAGAAGTCTTCTGCAACCTCGGTCTTGGACTTTCCAGGCTCCAGAACTGTGAGAAAATAAATTTCTGTTAAGTCACACAGTTTGTGGTATTTCGTGATGGCAGCCTGAGCTGACTAAGACAACAAGCTTTAAATAAGTTTCCTTCATGTGTTATAGAGCTGTTGGCTGTGAGTTCAATATTCTTGAATTAATAATATCTATTAAGTAATGTGTTTTTAAACAGATACACACATTTAACAGGGTTATATATTGATTGGTTAATGAACTTAAAACTTCTGCTTCAAAGGCACTGTCAAAAGAATGAGAATACGAGCCATAGAATGGAGAAAGTATTTCAAAAGATATATCTGACAAAGGACTGTTATTCCAAACATATAAAGAACTCATAAAACTCAATAATAAGTAAAGGAACAACATGTTTAGATCATGGGCAAAAGACATGAAGAGACATCCTACCAACAATGATACACAGATGGCAAATAACATATGAAAAGACACTCCACATCATATATCATTCAGTTCAGTTCAGTTCAGTCGCTCAGTCGTGTCCGACTCTTTGCGACCCCATGAATTGCAGCACGCCAGGCCTCCCTGTCCATCGCCAACTCCTGGAGTTCACTCAGACTTAGGTCCATTGAGTCAGTGATGCCATCCAGCCATCTCATCCTCTGTTGTCCCCTTCTCCTCCTGCCCCCAATCCCTCCTAGCATCAGAGCCTTTTCCAATGAGTCAACTCTTCGCATGAGGTGGCCAAAGTACTGGAGTTTCAGCTTTAGCATCATTCCTTCCAAAGAAATCCCAGGGCTGATCTCCTTCAGAATGGACTGGTTGGATCTCCTTGCAGTTCAAGGGACTCTTAAGAGACTTCACAGTTCAAAAGTATCAATTCTTTGGTGCCATTAGCAAAAGGCAAATTAGAACAGCAATGAGATACCACCACATGCCTATTAGAATAGCCCAAATCCAGAACAATGACAACCCCAAATACTCTCAAAAATGCAACAGGAACTCTCATTCATCACTGATGGGAATACAAAGGTACAGCCACTTTGGAATACAGTTTGGTAGTGTCTTACAAATTAAACATATTCTTACCATACGATTGAGCAGTCATGGTCCTTTACTCAATGTATTTACTCAAATGAGTTGAAAATTTGTGTCCACACAAAAAATTTATGTCTACAACATGGATGTTGATAGCAGCTTTATTCATAATTGCCCAAACATAGAAGCAACCAAGATGTCCTCCAATACATGAAAAGATCAATAAACTGTGTGTATTAGTCTTCAGCTGCTAAAATAAAATATCACAGACCTTATGACCTAAATAACAGAAATTTATTTATTTTTCACAGTTCTAAAGGCTGGAAGATTAAAGTAATGACAACTTTGGTTACTGGTGAGAAATTTATTCCTGGCTTGCAGATGGCCTAAATCTTCTGTCCTCACTAGGCCTGTTTTCTGGGTGAGCGTGTCTCTTCTGATAAGGACACCAGTCCTACTGCATTAGGGCCCCACCTCTGAGACCTCATTTACCGCTGTAAAGGCTTGTTTCCAAATAAGGGAATGGCAGTCTACTCCAGTATTCTTGCCTGGAGAATCCCATGGACAGAGGAGCCTGGTGGGCTAAAGTTCATGGGGTTGCAAAGAGTCGGACACAACGGAGTGACTGCCACTGCTACACACAGTCACGTTAGGGCTTAGGTGTTCCACATGCAAGTTTTGAAGGTCACAGTTCAGTCCATAACACTGAGGTCTATCCAAACAATGGAATATTGTTTAGCATTAAACAATGAGGTTCTTGAGCTATAAAAAGACATGGGAGGACCTTAAATGCATATTATTATGTGAAAGAAGTCAAGCTAAAATGGACCCATAATGAGTTTCCAACTACATGATTGACTATGGAGACAGAGAAAGATCAGTGACTGCAGGTGTTAGAGGAGAGAGACAGACAGATTTTAGGGTACTGAAACTATCCTATAAGATAGTGTAATGGCAGCTAAGTGTTGTTCATCAAAACCCACAGAATATACAATACCAGGAATGAGATATAAAGTAAACGCGGGGCCTTGGATAATCATGATGTGTCAGTGTAGCTTCCTCCATTGTAAGAAATCCACCACCGTGGTGGGGGATGTTGACAGGGAGCCTGCAACTTTTTGCTTGGCTTTGCTGTGAACCTAAAATTGCTCTAAAAATAAAATGTATTTAAAAGGCAGAAAAAAGTGTGACCATAGACTCACAAGATGATAATCTTGTATTTCCCCAGAAGCAATGGGCCAGTATTTGCTAACTCAGGGTTTGCAGTGATTTTATAGAAAGGACTGCAGTGAGTAAGAATTGACTAGAAATAGTCCCGCTCTCAACCAAAAGCCAAGAAGGGGCAAATGGGACACTCATTTGACTATGTGCCTCTCTTCCTTTTTTTCTTCTAGTTCCTTGCTTCTCTAGGGTTAGAAAAAGACAGCCCGTTCCCACCATACACACTGCCCTTCACTTACCCACTTCCTGTTCTTGAGATACTTCATGTAAAACTCTGTGATCTAGTTGGTCAGGCAGGCTCACAGCTTAGCTAACGGGGTAAAGACCTGGGGAAGAACTTTTCTCACGGATTTAGGCAAGTTTGTAAAGTTGATGTTATGCTGCAGATTTCTGTTATGGACTAGCAGAGGCTGATTATTGTCTCCATCTCCTTGGGTTCCTTCTAGTAATCTCCCTAATCTCCTCCTGCTGTGTCTGGCCTTTCTCTCCACTAGATATTCCAGGGCAATGAAGAAAAAGATGAATGCCCCTACAAGGCCCGAAGAGCAAAGTTCATGAATCATTTGTGACAAGTCGTCCTCGTTTTCCTTGAGAGCCCCATAGCGCAGAGCTCTGTACCTTGACAATGACAGGCATTCAGTCAGGGACCACACCTGAGCCAGGAGCAGTCAAGTCAGAACCACCGTGTGGCGGCCACACCTCCAGACTGCAGGCATCGATGTCTGTCTTTTCCCCTTCCTTCTTCCTCCTTCAATTGTCACACCTTAGTGATCCAGTAATTATCTTTAAGGATAAAACCCTCCAGATATACAATCATCTTGGTGACACATTTTCTACCCTTTTCTGGGAAAGGTGAATGAGCCCCTCCATGAGCCCCTCCTACCATCCCTCAAGGAATCACAGGGTCTTCAGATTTTCACCTAATATCCTCACATCCTTTCCTAATGGAAGCACTTGGGAAGGTGTCTCTAACAACTTGACATGAGACTACATACTGCATTAAATTAAGAAATCAATGCCAGGCAGGAGAGGGTAGGTTCAAAGGCCCATTAGGCTCAGGAGACTGTCAGCACTGGCCCAGGCCTGGCCTGGCACCTGGGCAGGTGATTTTGGAGGATGGAGCTACCCTTGTCTCCACTGTTGATTTCCCCTCAAATGGATCTTTTCTCCTGAGTCCCAGAAAATGAGGAACTGTTTCTTTGAACATTTTTTTAAAATTTTTTTTTTTTTTTTTTTTTGCTGTGGACAATTTTGAAAAGTCTTTATTGAATTTGTTACACTATTGCTTCTGTTTTACGTCTTGTTTATTTGGCTGCTAGGCATGTGGGGTCTTAGATCTCCGACCAGGGATCGGATCCACACCTCCTGCACTGGAAAAAGTCTTAAACACTAGACTGTCAGGGAAGTCCCTGAATATCCATTTTTAAAGGTGGAAAAAAGAAAAGAAATCAGCACATCTGACCAGCACAGCCATAGCGAGTGATCCTATACATTCACTAGGACTATCGGTAAACTGAAGGGAATGTGGTCACATAAAGAACAAAAGGAATGTCACCCAGAAAAGAAATTCATCAGCAATGAACACAGAGGAAAAGGAGACTCACCAACACACATGAGAAGGAGGTATTCTATCAGGGACTATGCCTTTGCCCAGTGATTTGATTCACTTGGGCTTCCCTGGTGATTCAGATGGTAAGGAATCTGCCTGCGATGCAGGACACCCAGGTTCAATCCTTGGGTCAGGAAGATCTCCTGGAGTAGAAAATGGCAACCCACTCTAATGTTCTCGCCTGGAGAATTCCATGGGCAGAGGAGCCCTGGTGGGCTATAGTCCATGGGGTTGCAGAGTTGGACACGAGTGAGTGACTAACACTTGATTAATTTGGTTGGCACCCGTGCTCACCAACCACTTTGGTGATAATGTAGCTTGTCTGGAAGGAAAAAGTAGGTTACTTGGGCCATCATGAATGTTAATTTCTAAATGAGCATTCTAGCTTTACTCATCATTGACTTCTGGGCTTTGTTGGAATGAGTCAGCATTTCATGTCTAGCCAACTCTGGGATGCTTACAAGATCATTTCTGCACCTACAAGATTACCAACAAGATTTGGGGAAGTAGTGGGTTCTCCAGGAAAGTGCTGAGTTGTAGGGTCTCTTGGGAGCCAGCCAGCCTCCACGTCACTCTCTAAAACTTCTGCACCCTACTTAAGCCTGTTGGGGCTAAACACCAGTTGTTGGGTAATGTTCAAGAATGATGTCTCCTTTGCTAGATGGTTATGCTGCTTCTCACTGCCAGTCTGGTTGGAAATACCCTGGGGGCCTTGTTATCCCATATAACTGAGTACTTCTGCTTCTGATAAGACAGGGCTCTCAAAAGTTTAATGTTTGTAAAACATAGAGTAAATTCATTTAAAAATTACCAATACTTCAACAACTTCAGGCAAAAAGCTTCTGGGAAGTTTGGATTTAAAAGGAACTTCCATCCCACTCCCCACCCCTACCCAGCCTCCTGACCTAGCTCACACTGGGGGCTGTAGGCATGCTGGCAATGGAGATTTCTTTCCAAAGCATTGTCTTGCATGGAACAGAGGTGCAATAGTCAAAGGAGTGGGCTGAAGTGGTTTCACTTCCAGAGTTGGCTGAAGGTAACATTTCTGTCACTGAATTAAACTACAGAAGGTTTAAAACGTGTCCAAGATCTTGATTGACTGACCTGGCTGTTTTCTAGCAACTTCCTTTCATTTCTGGACAGGTACCAGTGCCCTAAGTATTTTGCTCTGGCATCACGAGGATGCTTGTACAGAGAGCAGCCTGTTTTCATTCCTGAAGAATAGTTCATAATATTAATAGCTGCATGCGTGCATGCTCAGTCCCTCAGTCATGTCCAACTCTCTGCAACCCCATGGACTGTAGCCCACCAGGCTCCATGGTCCATAGGATTATCCTAGTAAGGATACTGGAGGGGGTTGTTATTTCCTTCTGAAGGGGATCTTCCCAACCTAGGGACTGAACCCGTGTTTCCTGTGTCTCCTGCATTGGCAGGTGGATTCTTTATCACTGAGAAACCTGAGAAGACCCTCCTAATAGCACAGTGGTAGCAAATATTAACCACATATTGTTGTTGTTGTTTAGCCACTAAGTCATGTCCAACTTTACAATCCTAAGGACCGTAGCCAGCCAGGCTCCTCTATATGGGATTTTTTAGACAAGAATATTGGAGTGGATTGTCATTTCCTCCTCCCAGGGATCTTCCTGACCCAGGGTTTGAACCTGTGTTCAGTGGTTGGCAGGTGGATTCTTTGTCACTGAGCTAGCTGGGAAGCCCATGTTAACCACACATATAGTATCTTAAATAGGATTTTGTTTGGGATGTGATTCTGACCCAAGAACAAACTATCAGTTGTATCGAGGAAGGGTCTTCGTTTGACAGATGACTCAAGTTAGCCTTAGTCTTCATAATGTGGCTCTGATTGTGATGCACAACACTTCTTCCCAGAGATCTTAGTTGGCTTGTTTCTTGTTTTATATTTAAAGTCAGGACCCTACTTCTTGGATTTCCTTTCATGAGCTGATGAAAATACAATTCCATGGAACTTCTGAAGTTCATTGGCAAAGGCTAAATTTTATCTGCCTAATAAGTGACTATAAGCCTTTGCATCTCTATACACAAGCAATAGCATTTTTAAGAATATAATATGATATTTCCTAAGTAGGAAATTTAACATGGCCCAGAACCATTTCAATCATGGACATCTTAGGTACTAAAACATATTTTTATAAGGGCCAACATTAACTTCTAGTTAATTCTGTTTTATCAATATCTTATCAATCACTTACTTCAGTGAGGAATTGGCACACACAGCAACTTTCATTCTGGGCTGGTTTGTATTCTTTTTGTTAGTATCCTTATTCTAAATTTTAATAATGTTTGAAAGGTCTATTAGTTATCAGTGCTTCCAAAGGTATGAGTTAGAGTGGGGTTCTCCTCCTGTCTCCATCCACTCTCCACTCCCGTTAGTCACCCTAGCCCTCAGTCAGAGCTCACTGTCAGGGTAGTTAGAGGACTCTTGTTTGATGCTATCAGTGCATATCTTATCTTAAGGAAAATGTTAACTCATTAGGGGGGACAATTGTTGACAATAATCCTATTAAGTTCACAGTTGCTGCTATCTGCATACCATTAATGTTTAGTCTGATAATTTTATGGGGCAAGAAAATCCTCCTATAATGTACCTAATGTTCTATACAGAGAGGGGAAATTTTTCCTGTCTTGTTAAATACTCTATTTATTTGTTCTTATTTTACTTAGCTATAAGTTTTTTTTTTTTTTAACTTTGATGGGAATTTATGTTTGTGAGCGATAGTACCTGTTTAATCAGATTCTAAAACAACTCTAATTTTATCACTTCAAATCTAGGACTCCATATCAGATGTTTCCTTAAGATTAAGTGGTTTTAACTTGATTTATTTAAAAAAAAACTTACAAAGGCAGCACAGGGAATTTTTTTAAGAGGTGTTTCAAAGCACACGTGATTTTCATGGTATATGTAATCCTTAAAAATGAAACAACTTGCGTGTTTTTCAAGTTCAAGACTTAACCAACAATGTAAGTGAACAGAAGAGTACAAGATCTCTTCTTTGACAGGTAGATTTAAAAAATTTATTTTTGATTTTTGGTTCAGTTTAGAACTTGATTAACATCTTTTGGCCAGCATTCCTAGGAGCAAGTAAATTCTGTTACAACTAAGAAAATTAGCTTATATTTTAGATTAAACCTCAGAATTTTGACTTTCTTTAGGTCCTGAGTTTTCAGACCCAATGTGTCAGTCATTTGTCTGCCTTGCTATATCCATTCTCAAAAAGAACATGTAGGGGGTAGTTGGAAATCCATTTGATTGGTGGATCAGAAGCCTCCGAAGTCAAGTTCAGACCCCAGTAGAAGGCTGCAGAGAGGCTTGAGACAGAGCCTCTGAGCCCAGATCTCTGTGTTGCCGGCCTGGCTTTTGTGACAGGCACGCTGTTCCCCCTTGCACAAGCTTCTGGCAGGCAGACCAGTGTTTTTCATATGACACAATGGTATCCCTAAACTTAGAACTAGGAGGGAAAAAAAGCAATTTTTAGCATTTTTGATTTGGGGAACTCTTATTGAATAGTGTTAGGCATGATCAATTTGAATGATAAAATTTTCTACCTGAGGAGTAGATGTAGTTTATCCTAGTCTAGAACTTAATCCCTATGTCATTGGCAACTTTAGAAAACTTGAGAAAACGGGCTTCAGGAAACTAGGCAGACTGGCTAGGCAGCATCTACCTGGCAGCATCCCTTCCAAAGGCAGTGTCCCGGCCCCGCTTCCTCCGGCACCGGAAGTCTGTTCCAGCTCTCTGCTGCTCCGGGCACGTGTGTGCTGTCCTGTGCTCCACCCAATCCTCGCTGTTTTGCTTCTGTTCATTCTTCCACGTAGCAACATCTGTAAAGCCCAGAAGTTGTGTACCCAGCTTCTTAAACATCTTCACAAACTAATTTTAAATGATTGTATAGTTGGCCCTGTGTATCCACGGATTCAGTTTTTGCGGGTTTGTTGAATCCACGAATGCAGAACCCGTGGATAAAGGAGGACTGACTTTACTGCACTATTTGAATAAGAGATTTGAGCATCCACAGATTTTGGTATCCCCGCGGGCCCTGTAACCAATCAGATATCAGGAAACATGACCCATGAAATGCAGTAAGGCCTGCTATCCTTTGCTTTGGGGCCAAAGCTCTGAGAAAGCGTAGCTGTCTTTCAAAGCAGGAAACTGGGCGCCATCAGAAACAGCTTTTGAGGTCCTGTTGCTTTCCATTCTGGCTTCTGGTTGCTAGTGGCAGCCCCACATCCTCTTAAGCCGCAGGCAGCGGAGGAACTGCCAGACGTTTCAACTAGTTCAGACTGGGTCTGAATTCCCCCAGGAAGTACAGCACTGTGTGTGTGTGTGTGTGTGTGTGTGTGTGTGCGCGCGCGCGCGCGTCCCTCTGTGTGTATTATCACCCATCAATCAACATGCCTGAAAGACCTAAATTCCTGGAAAAAACCCTGAAGAGAAGTAGGTGGTGTATTTTTTGGGAACTTGGAGAGAGTAATATGCTGCTGCTGCTGCTGCTGCTGCTGCTGCTGTTGCTGCTGCTAAGTCGCTTCAGTTGTGTCTGACTCTGTGCAACTCCAGAGACGGCAGCCCACCAGATTCCTCCGTCTCTGGGATTCTCCAGGCAAGAACACTGGAGTGGGTTGCCATTTCCTTCTCCAATGCAGGAAAGTGAAAAGTGAAAGGGAAGTCTCTCAGTTGTGTCTGACTCTTAGCGACCCCATGGACTGTAGCCCATCAGGCTCCTCCATCCATGGGATTTTCCAGGCAAGAGCACTGGAGTGGGGTGCCATTTGCAGTAGCAGGCATTTAATGCAGAGAACTGAGAAAGCTGCAGCTTCCCTTACTGTTGACTGAATTTTTGTGTTGTAAGTACTTTTATGGTAAAAGTTCTGTCTGCTGAAAAATAATCACTTTGAAAAGTAAGTGAGAGCAAAGTGAGCAAGAACACTGGAGTGGGTTGCCATTTCCTTCTCCAATGCAGGAAAGTGAAAAGTGAAAGGGAAGTCTCTCAGTTGTGTCTGACTCTTAGCGACCCCATGGACTGTAGCCCATCAGGCTCCTCCATCCATGGGATTTTCCAGGCAAGAGTACTGGAGTGGGGTGCCATTTGCAGTAGCAGGCATTTAATGCAGAGAACTGAGAAAGCTGCAGCTTCCCTTACTGTTGACTGAATTTTTGTGTTGTAAGTACTTTTATGGTAAAAGTTCTGTCTGCTGAAAAATAATCACTTTGAAAAGTAAGTGAGAGCAAAGTGTGTGTGTGTGTGTATGGGGGGGGGGTTGTGCTTCCTTTAGGGTAGAGTGAGGGGGTGGCGAAGAGAATGGACTGTCCACCCCCTGTCACCTACCCATCCTCACAAACAGAACCACACATCCTTGTAAAAGTGTCCACCTGTCCTACACCACTGTCAACATTCTTGGTTCCCAAGAATCCAAAGTTACATAAGGTATTGTTCATACTCACAGTTTAGTATCTATCATGATTGTTACGGTTATGATGTATTCTATTTGTAATAAAATCCACACATATTAACCTCCATGACTTTTGACAAATAGAGATACCCAGTTCCTGCCATATCAAAATACAGATCATTTCTATCACCTTGAAGAATTTCCTGGGACTTCCTTGGTGGTGCGGTGTATGAGAATCCGGTTGCCAATGTAGGAGACACAGGTTTGATCCCTGGTGCAGCAAGATTCCACGTGGAACAACTAAGCCCAAGTGCCACAGCTACTGAGCCTGCGTGCTGCAGCTACTGAAGCCCACGTGCCTAGAGCCTGTGCTCTGAAACAAGAGAAGCCACAGCAATGAGAAGATCGTGCACTGCAATGAAAAAGAGCCCCCATTTGCCGCAACTAGAGAAAGCCCATGCAAAAGCAACAAAAACCCTGTGCAGCCGAAAAAAAGAAATAAGCACATTTTGTAAAAATTAAAAAAAAATCCTTTCCTCTTTTATAGTCAATCTCTTTATCTCACTCCAGCCACCAGAAAACCAGTGATTTACTTTCAGTCAATATAGATTGCTTCCCTGATAGCTCAGTTGGTAAAGAATCCACCTGTAATGCAGGAGACCCTGGTGTGATTCCTGGTTTGGGAAGATCCCCTGGAGAAGTGATAGGCTACCCACTCCAGTATTTTTGGTCTTTCCTGTGGCCCAGCTGGTAAAGAATCTGCCTGTAATGCAGGAGACCTGGGTTCGATCCCTGGGTTGAGAAGATCCCCTGGAGAAGATCAGATTTGCCTATTTAGACTTTTAAATAACTAGAATTATATGTGGTACATACTTTTTTTGGGAGTTTCCTATGTGGCTCAGTGGTAAAGAATCTACCTGCCAATGCAGGAGACATAGGAAACACAAGTTCAATCCCTGGGTTGGGAAGATCCCTTGGAAAAGGAAATGTTAACCCACTGCAGTATTCTTGCCTGGAAAATTCCATGAACAGAGGAGCCTGGTGGACTACAGTCCATGGGGTCATTATGATGTATTCTATTTGTAATAAAATCCACACATATTAACCTCCATGACTTTTGACAAATAGAGATACCCAGTTCCTGCCATATCAAAATACAGATCATTTCTATCACCTTGAAGAATTTCCTGGGACTTCCTTGGTGGTGCGGTGTATGAGAATCCGGTTGCCAATGTAGGAGACACAGGTTTGATCCCTGGTGCAGCAAGATTCCACGTGGAACAACTAAGCCCAAGTGCCACAGCTACTGAGCCTGCGTGCTGCAGCTACTGAAGCCCACGTGCCTAGAGCCTGTGCTCTGAAACAAGAGAAGCCACAGCAATGAGAAGATCGTGCACTGCAATGAAAAAGAGCCCCCATTTGCCGCAACTAGAGAAAGCCCATGCAAAAGCAACAAAAACCCTGTGCAGCCGAAAAAAAGAAATAAGCACATTTTGTAAAAATTAAAAAAAAATCCTTTCCTCTTTTATAGTCAATCTCTTTATCTCACTCCAGCCACCAGAAAACCAGTGATTTACTTTCAGTCAATATAGATTGCTTCCCTGATAGCTCAGTTGGTAAAGAATCCACCTGTAATGCAGGAGACCCTGGTGTGATTCCTGGTTTGGGAAGATCCCCTGGAGAAGTGATAGGCTACCCACTCCAGTATTTTTGGTCTTTCCTGTGGCCCAGCTGGTAAAGAATCTGCCTGTAATGCAGGAGACCTGGGTTCGATCCCTGGGTTGAGAAGATCCCCTGGAGAAGATCAGATTTGCCTATTTAGACTTTTAAATAACTAGAATTATATGTGGTACATACTTTTTTGGGAGTTTCCTATGTGGCTCAGTGGTAAAGAATCTACCTGCCAATGCAGGAGACATAGGAAACACAAGTTCAATCCCTGGGTTGGGAAGATCCCTTGGAAAAGGAAATGTTAACCCACTGCAGTATTCTTGCCTGGAAAATTCCATGAACAGAGGAGCCTGGTGGACTACAGTCCATGGGGTCACAGTATCAGACATGATTTAGTGACTGAGCTCTCATTTTCATGTGTCTTATTTATTTTTTTTTACATTGCATAATGTTTTCAAAATGTCAAAGATCCATATTGCTGCATATATTAATAGTCCATTCCTTTCTAGTGCAAATTAACATTCCATTAAAATAGACATACCACAGTGTATCTGTCCTTTCACCTCTTGATGAACATTTGTGTTATTTTTAGTTTGGAGTTATTACTAATAAGGCTTATATAAGTATTGGGCTTCCTAGGTGTCACTAGTGGTAAAGAATCTGCCTGCCAATACAGGAGATGCAAGAGACGTGGATTCAATCCCTGGGTCAGGAAGATCCCCTGGAGTAGGAAATGGCATTGCACTCCAGTATTCTTGGCTGAAAAGTTTCACAGACAGTGACCGTGGTGGTCTATAGTTCATGGGGCCATACATAGTCAGATATGACCAAGCACACACATACACAACAACATATGAGCATTGGTCTATTGGTCTCTGTGTAGATATGTTTTCATTTTTTTTAGATAAATGTGTAGGAATAATATTGCTGGGTCATTTGATTTCACTGATTTTTCTCTGTTGTTTATGAATTTGTACTGTATTAATTTTTTCCTGTTTATAATTTTTTTCCTTTTAATTACTTTGTGTTCAATTTGCTCTTCTTTTTCTAGCTTTTGAGGTCAAAATTTAGACAATTGCATTTGAGAATTTTCTCCCTTCCACCAGTTTATTGAGATATTGGCAGTGAACATCATAAGTTTAAGACATATAATATAATGTGATAATTGACCACATGTGTATATTACAAGAATTTTCTTATCTTCTAATGTAAATATGCATGTTTTAGTTGCTTAGTCTTGTCTGACTGCTTGAGACCCCATGGACCATAGCCCACCAGGCTCCTCTGTCCATTAGAATTCTCCAGGCAGGAATACTGGAGTGGATTACCATTCCTTCTCCAGTGGATCTTTCCAACCCAGGGATTAAACTCAGGTCTCTTGCATTGCAGGCAGATTCTTTATTGTCTGAGTCACCAAGGAGCTGATGTCAGTGTATACAACTACAAGTTTTCCTTTAAAGATCACTTTGAGATCACAAGTTTTGATATACAGGCAGTTTTTGCTTTACATAATAGTGAAATAACAAAAATGACCAAAGTGATCTTAATAATCTTGCAAAGTGATCTTAATAATCAATGGAAAAATGACAACTGTTCTGTGACTTTGAAAGTTTTTGTTATCACATTAAAAATTCTGTTATAAATACATAGGAAAAATTTTAAATTAGTTTTATTTTGCATACTCTAATTAAAAACACTTTAATGTTTCTAATGAAACACCTTGTGAATTAAACTGTTTGACTTCTTTGTAAAAACTTAGGCAATAGATACGGAATTTCAGACTGGGAAAATTTTTAAAAATTCTGCAGATGTATGGTGGTGATGATTGCATAAGAATGTGAATGTACTTGATGTTACTGTACTACACACTTCAAAATGTTATAATGGTAAATTCCATATTATGTATATGTAAGCACAGATATTCAATCTGGATTTAGAAAAAGCAGAGAAACCAGAGATCAAGTTGCCAACATCTGTTGGGTCATAGAAAAAGCAAGAGAATTCCAGAAAATTATCTACTTCTGCTTCATTAAAGTCTTTGACTGTGTGGATCACAACAAATTGTGGAAAATACTCTAAGAGATGGGAATACCAGACCACCTTACCTGCCTCCTGAGAAATCTGTATGCAGGTCAAGAAGCAACAGTTAGACTGGCCCCAAATTGGGAAAGAAGTACATCAAAGCTGTATATGTCACCTGGTTTATTTAACTTCTATGCAGAGTACATCATGTGAAATGCCAGCCTGGATGAAGCACAAGCTGGAATCAAAATTGCAGGGAGAAATATCCATAATCTCAGATGTACAGATGACATCACCCTGATAGCAGAAAGTGATGAGGAACTGAAGAGCCTCTTGATGAAAGTGAAAGAGGAGAGTGAAAAAGTTGGCTTAAAACTTAACATTCAAAAAGCTAAGATTATGGCATCCGTTTCCATCATCTCATGGTAAATAGATGGGGAAGCAATGAAAACAGTGACAGACATAATATTTTTGAACTCCAAAATCACTGCCAATGGTGACTACAGCCATGAAATTAAAAGATGCTTGCTCCTTGCAAGAAAATTTATGACCAACCTAGACAGCATATTAAAAAGCAGAGATATTACTTTACTGACAAAGGTCCATATAGTCAAAACTATGGTTTTTCCAGTTGTCATGTATGGATGTCATAAAGAAAGTTGAGCACTGAAGAACTGATGCTCTTGAACTGTGGTGTTGGAGAAGACTCTTTAGAGTCCCTTGGACTGCAAGGGGATCCAACCAGTCCATCCTAAAGGAGATGAGTCCTGAATATTCATCAGAAAGACCAATGCTGATGCTGAAACTCCAATACTTTGGCCACCTGATGCGAAGAACTGACTCATTAGTAAAGACCCTGATGCTGGGAAAGATTGAAGGAGAAGGGGATGAGATGATTGGATGGCATCACTGACTTGATGGACATGAATCTGAGCAAGCTTCGGGTGTTGGTGATGGACAGGGAAGCCTAGTGTGCGGCAGTCCAGGAGGTGGCAAAGAGCTGGACACAACTGTGCAGCTGAACTGAACTGAAGCACAACTGAAAAAAGAAATAATCACTCTGAAAAAAGAAATAATGCCTCTTCACTGTATAGATTGTGATATGGAGTGAGTGAGCACTTTTTCTATGCCCCTGTGAATTGATACACATAGAATTTTATGTTTGAATCAACTTCTCACTGTTTATCCTTTGTACATTCAATGGTATGAAGTATCTGAAGTATCCTTCAATGTTACATTTTTGCCAGTATCACTTCCTCATTTATGTCACCATCATCACATTCCTCTGATTACAAATCTAGAGTCTTTCGAAAACCAGCAATGGTAATATTCCCACATTAGATATTTCTTCAGTAATTCCAGTTGCATTCAATCTAAATTATGCTTCCAAGATGACCACACTTAATATTTCTGATACACTTTCATGTTTGTTAGCCAGTTCCGTCTTTGGCTCACCCATTTCTATAAAATGTCATGTGGTTTATTACTGGCAGACAAGAAGGAAACAGCTTTACTATGTGTGTGTGAATTGAATAATAGATGCACAGCGATGAATCACCAACAGATTTTGGAAGAAGTGATATGATCAGCCACTCATCATGATGCTCATTTGTTATTTGTATAGTGATTTATGGACTGATGAGTTCACATTAAAGTTTATACTTTATAGGGTTACTTGCATTTAATAGATTGTGATAATTGAAATGTGGTAACTGAAATTTGAACATGTTGATGGGGGACTGGTGTTGTTAATGGTAACTGAAATCTGTGCATACTGGAACCTGTGCAAAGCAAGGATTGCTTGTATTGTGTTTTCTTTCTTTGTGATTTCTTTTTTACCTATCAGTTATTCAAAAGTGTGCTTAATTTCCAAATATTTGGAAAATTTCCTGATATCATTTTATTATCATGTTGTATTTTAATTCAATTTTGAGCAGAGAACATATTCTATATGATTTAAGTCCTTTTCAATGCGGTAAGATTTGTTGTATGGTCTAGAATATGGCTAATGTTCTACATGCACTTGAAAAGACTGTGTATCCTGCTGTTACTGAGGGCAGCACTCTATTAGGTCAAGTTGGCTGATCATGTTGTTAGGTTCCCCAGGTCTTTACCAATTTTCTATTGAGTTTTTAAATCAAGTAGTGAGAGAGAAGTATCTTCAACTATAATTGTGGATTTGAATATTTCTCTCCTGTTTTATTTAACTTTTTTACAGTTTGAAGTGCTAATATTAAAAATATGTATATTTTAAGATTTTTATGTCCTCTTGATGTATTGAACTTTTTTGTTGTTAATGGAATGATCTTTTCAAAAAATTTTTTTTATTGGCATATAGTTGATTTACAATGTTGTGTTAATTTCAGGTGTACAGCAAAATGATCCAATTATACACAAACCTATAACTACTCTTTTCTTACATTCTTTCCCCATATAGGCCATTACAGAGTATTGAGTAGAGCTCCCTTTACTATCTAGTAGGTACTTATTAGTTATCTATTTCTTGTATAGTATAATCTCCCAATTTATCCCTTCCTCTATCCTCTGCTTACCATGTTTGTTTTCTATATCTGTGACTTTACTTCTGTTTTTGAAATGACCTTCTTGATCTCAACAGTAGTCCTGAAGTCCATTTGCCTGACGTTACTACAGCTATTCTAGCTTTCTTCTGATTGGTGTTGACATATCATAATTTTTTTTAATCCTTTTATTTTTAATCTATCCTTGTATTTATGCATCTATGCATGTTAAGTTGCTTTAGTTGTGTCTAATTCTTTGTGACCCTATGGTTCTTAGCCTGCCAGGCTCCTCTGTCCCTGGGATTCTGCAGGCAAGAATACTGGACTGGGTTGCCACGCTGTCCTCCAGAGGATCTTCCTGACTCAGGAACTGAACCTTTGTCTCTTATTTCTTCTGCAGTGGCAGGCGGGTCCTTTACCACTAGCACCACCTAGGAAGTCCATCCTTGTCTTCATGTTTAAGAGTATTTTCCAGAGCAGCTTATACTAGGTCTTGTTTTTCATCGAGTCTGGCAATCTCTGCCTTTTAGTTGAAGTATATTCAAATATAAAAATCCAAATGTCAAATGGAGGCTATTTATATTTGGTATAATTATGGAAAGACTCATTGTGTTTATATCCTTCTTTAAATATGGGAACGTATTTAAATCCTTAGATGCTGGCTCTTCCCTATTGGTCAGGTGGTTAAGACGTCACCTTCCAATGCAGGGGATGTGAGTTTAGTCCCTTGTTGGAGAGCTAAGATTCCACATGGCTTGTGACCGAAAAACCAAGACATAAAACAGAAGCAGTATTGCAACAAATTCAATAAATGCTTTAAAAATTGTCCACGTCAAAAAAGAAATCTTAAAAAAAATCCTTATATGCGAATTCCATCACCCATGCTGGATTTATTTCTACTGACTGGTTTCCCTCTTGGTTATAGCACTTGTTGCTTTATTTTGCAAATCTAGTAATTTTTCAGTGAATGCCATATGTTATGAATGTTATACCCTTGAGTGTTTGGATTTTGTTATCTTCTTTTCAGTTCAGTTGCTTAGTCGAGTCCGACTCTTTGTGACCTCGTGAATTGCAGCACTCCAGGCCTCCCTGTCCATCACCAACTCCTGGAGTTCATTCAAACTCACGTCCATTGAGTTGGTGATGCCATCAGCCATCTCATCCTGTTATTTAACAGGCAGTTACATTATTTGCCACAGCTTGATTTTTGAGACTAAATTTTCAGCTTTGTTATGAAGGGTCTAAATGAATTTTTACTCTGGGGCTAATTTAACCTTATTACTAAGGCATGATCCTTCTGTGCTCTCCACTGAGTGCATGGGGTATTCAGTGAGGCCTTTTCAGTCTTGCTGGTAGGGGCTCAAATTTCTCCCAGATTGGTATGAGCTCAGCATATTGTTCAGCTATCTTTTTTCTGTTTAATTCTCAGTCCCAGCCACAGAACCAAAGAGAGTAAAGAAAAAATCTTTCCTTCTCTGTGGCACTCAGCCCAAAACTAGATTTTTTTTCATCCAAATTCACATACTTTTTTATTTCAGTCATTGCCCAAATCAAATACAATTTGGTGAGGAGTAAATACACTTAGAGAATCTTTTCCCTACTCCCTCTTCACCCTTTTCTAAGTTTCTGGGGGAGAGACAAGGATCAGTTCTATGATTATCTCCTCTGTTTCCATTAATCCTAGTACAAGGGAGCTCTTCAAAGGCTGGGGGAAAAAATCTCATTCATCCTTATGTTCCCAGAACTGAGCACAATGTCTGTCAGATAGTAGGTGCTCGATACACACTAGATGAATTAAAAAATATCCAAACACTCATGCCCAAACCACAGGTGAAAAGAGGCAAGGAATTGGTGTCTGATTGAAAAGGCCTGATATCTTTTTTTAGAAGCCTGTCCCCAGGGCCTCAGACTCTTCCACAGGGGACCCTGCATTGGGTCCAGTGCAAACTCCTTGCTCTTCGTTATTCCATTGCTAGGCATCAGCACTTTATCACAGATGAATTCAGCTGAGTGAGGGCAGGGAGTGGGATTCTAGAGGAAGAAAATAAAATAGACAGGAGCTCCAAGGGGTGTTATAGGAAAGGCTGTTCCCCTGGAATAACCAGGATGCTGCTTCTTACAGAGATTCAAGGCAGTGTAAGGAGACCAAGGATGTTGCTGAGGAATATGGAACATGGATCGTTCATGGATGTGAGACCAGTATGTTTATACATGACCCCCACATTTAAAGGGCACATGCTTGGTTTAATCTGTTGTCACTGTCTTGAAATTCTTAATAATTTTTGAATAAAGGACCTGCATTTTTATTTTGCATGGAGCCCCCAAACTATTTATCTGGTCCTGGTTAAAGGGAGAAACAAATGGAAATAAAGGACACAGAAGAAGAGTCACAAGAAGTGTTACTCCATCCTGATGGTTTTGTACAAGGTCCTGAGGTCAAGCCATAAGCCAGCAGCATGGCCAGGAGGACCAGGGCAACAGAGAAACCTGAGTGGCCACCAACTAATGTTTACGTGACTCCTACTGAAAGGCAGGCTTCTGAGACATCACCTCTCACCTGCTTCACTTATCAGAGTTCACAGCCTCTTTTTCTGTTGTGGTCCATCACTAATGCCACCTGGATTGTGTCACCAATGGCCCAGGCTGTTCTCTGAAACTGATGACCAAGAGTTGGATGTCCTTTGCTAATATCATGTCACTGACATTAGTGATATTCCAGGAGGTAGCCAGTCACAAGGGTCATATAGCTGTGCTGTCCACTAAGAAACATCAGCAGGAGAGATGCTGGAGATCATACAATAAATTAACCATAAAACTGGACATTTTCATCTTTCTTTTTTTTTTTTATTTTTGGTAATAATCAGTGGTTTCAGCCTGCTAGGAAACAGTTACAATCATTAATATCAGATCTGAGAACCTGTAAAATACACTCATGGTTGACATGCTACGGTTAGGAGCGTCCCCCAATCCATTTCGTGTGATTTGAAACAAAAGATGACAATCTACTTTATCTAATACATTTCCTCCGTGAATTCATCATTAGCATTGTCATCATCCTTTCCAGATAAGAATTCTTCAAGTACAACTAAGTCTTTAGTTGTAAGTCTTTACATGTATTTTCAGTATAAACTGGAGTGAAGATGGATGGAACACTTTATTCTTCATCTGTAACCAGAATAAGACAAAAATGACAAGCTTGCATGAAGGAAAGTCCCCTTTTTGTCATTTTTAGGGATGTATTTCAGTTTAGTTCAGTTGCTCAGTTGTGTCTGACTCTGTGACTCCATGGATTTCAGCATGCCAGGATTCCCCATCCATCACCAACTCCCAGAGCTTGCTCAAACTCATGTCCATCGAGTTGGTGATGCCATCCAACCATCTCATCCTCTGTTGTACTCTTCTCTTCCTGCCTTCAATCTTTCTCAGCATCAGGATCTTTTCCACTGAATCAGTTCTTCAAATCAGGTGGTCAAAGTATTGGAGTTTCAGCTTCAGCATCAGTCCTTCCAATGAATACTCAGGACTGATTTCCATTAAGATTGACTGGTCTGATCTCCTTGCAGTCCAAGGCACTCTCAAGAGTCTCTCCAACACCACAGTTCAAAAGCATTATAAGTATTTAATATATTTGGCTCTGGGCTAGACTTAAGGAAAATCCAGAGATAATGTTTGTCCTCAGGGAAGTAATAGAATATTTGGAACATGTGGGGGAAACACACAAATACTCCTTTACTGCTAAAGAGTGGCCATCAATTGCAGATACAGAATTCTCATTAGTGGTGGTACAGAAATTAGTTATGCTACAGATACTACATTCAAGATCAGATGAGCTTTTATTTTTCATTTCAAGAAGCAGGACAGAGACTGCGTTTTGAAGGTTTGCCACTTCTCAAATTAAATAGCAGGACTTTTCCAGAGTAACATAAATAAGAACACAGCACTGATGGCCAAACGGAGCTCCTATTCATTGTTTACTGCGCTATGTCGATGGGAAACATTCTCTCATTTAGTCAGTACTAAACACTTCATATGGCTGGCACTGGATAAATATTTGTCTAATGATAGAGGATATAAATTTAAATCTTGTGCTCCCCAAAAGAAATTTTGTTTGGACTCTTTTAGTTCTGTGGAAATCAATAAATGTCACCAGGATAAAGAATATCTCCTTTTATCTCTCATTTCCAATTACCATCTCCCTGCTCTCTTCTCTGAGATGGGAAGAGAGAGGAGGCACATTTCATCTTTACATCAGCCTGCAAGGTTGATCTCCTTACTCTGGTTGGAGCTGACTCTTCAGTGTCCCGATTGGTAACCAGGAACATCTAGGCTTAGAGTCTACACTATTTGCTCTCTCTCTCACCACAGTAGGGTAGTCTTTAGCTTTGGCCTAAATAATACAGTAAAAATAAGGTCACACCACTTATCAGAATAGGCCATTCAACTCTAGAAGCAAACATTTTAAGAAATTATTCCACGTGTTGAATAAAATATTTGTCTTTTAATTCTTATTGCTGCCTTTGAACTTCCAGAGGGCATTCTATTTCCTTTATATCTCCAGCCCTCAGCACTGGCCTGACAAAGAACAATGTTTGTGGAACAATGGAAAGCTGGAATGGGGTCAAGATTATGAACAAACTGGGCTGTTAAGCTGATTCTAAGGGAGGTTGATAAATTTGGGTTTGATAATATAACCAACTCCAGCTATAAACAAGAAACTAGGAAAATCCAATAGCCATTCAGGAATGAGAAAAAGTGACAAAACTTGGGAAGAGATGAGATCATTCATGACAAGTGTATAGTGAAAGAAGAAAAAAATCACCATAGGTCTTGGTGTCCCTCAGCATGACCCATGGAAACTTCCAGTTATAGTGTGGGCCATGGGAAGAGCAGAGTGCTGCCTTGGAGAAGGAAATGGCAACCCACTCCAGTGTTCTTGCCTGGAGAATCCCAGGGATGGCGGAGCCTGGTGGGCTGCCGTCTATGGGGTCACACAGAGTCGGACACGACTGAAGTGACTTAGCAGCAGCAGCCTCGGGTACATCATTTATTCATTGTCCTCTGCCAGTGTTTCTCTGTAGCTCCTTCTCCACGGTGATGTGTCTGTATCCCAAATGTGCTATTAGTCCAGAATGATCTCAGGCTTTCCATAGCCATACAAGTATTTCTGCCATTAAATTGTTGGCTTGAAAGTCAGAACCTTCTACCGCTTCTCTCTGCTTCTCTTCTTCCTCCCATCATCCACCAAGACCCGGTAGCAGACATTCTTGCTGTCTGTTGAAACCTTTCCCTGCACTGGGCCCTTCTGAAGGGGGACTTACTGTGACGCTTTCCCACATAGCTGTGTGGGAAAGGAAATTTTAAAATCTATGAATATAATAGCTTTAAAACATTATCACTATTATATAGGGTATTGGAGTTCTTGAAAGTAGAACTCATCACTGGAAGACAAAGCCAAAGGAAGAGACACTATGAAAACCACCAAATAGTTGAGGAGGTTGCTTAAACAAGGACTGAGACACCCTCTGGGACACCCTTGTAAGTCTGAAGAATGCATTATCTTTATAAAGACGCTTTCATAGAAAGCAATCATTCTGCAACACCAACAAAAAAGTGTTACCTTATTTTGGAATTTCATGCCTCTAAAAACCCATACTGGCCCTTAAGATATCTGTGTTTTTAAAAAATTTGCTCTTAAACCAGATATGTAATAGTAGATTTAGGAAATGTGCCAAGAATAAACATTAGCTCACTAGTCTGTGAAAGCCAGTTTCTATTTTCTCCTCATTAATTAAAGGATATTTTGCTATTTCATTTTCTTGAAATTTTCTATTGCCTGTAATACCAGAAAATGAAAGAGAGTGATTTTTTATATTACATGGACTCTCAAGGGGCAAATAATATTCTCCAAAGTATGACTTTCCATCAAATTCTGAGGAATCATGTGAAGTATGAATTCAAATACAGTGTCCTGAGCAGACCTTAGGTTTTCTCGAAGGTGTCTTTTCCTTTCCCTCTCAAAGGATAGGAGGATAGGAGTTTGGGTCTCCAGATAGCTGCTAAGGACAGGGCTTCCTGAGATAATTCTGTCAAAATGTACAAGTTAAACAGCTCCTTATAGGATATCACAGTAAAAAGTGGTGGTGAAAATGAAATCATGAAATTGAAAGAGTAAAGGATTCTTCAATGTAGCTTAATTAGTATGAACCCAGGTATAATTTCCTGTGAATTACATGTCCTTATAAAATAAACATTTATACAAACACATACATACTTAGTCATCCTGCAAATAAGTGCTTGGCTCTTTCTTCATGTTGAACATTTGTGTTGGACTCATTCTCAGAGTAAGTCAGTGGCTTAGGGTCTTACCATTAGGGGTAAAGAGGGAGACTCAAGAGTGTGCTTCTCAGTATCTTAGGATGTACTAACCAATTCAGTCTTTGTCTTATAAGTAGATATAAATGCATATATTTATTGGCCATATTCATATATGTTCACACATGGAGTTGTGTGTTAAACCTACCTGTGTCCACCTTTCCACAGCAGTTCAGAACTACAGTTCTTCTGGATTACTGGTTCACTGTAGGCAAGGAGGGAAAAAAACCTTGGTCTCCATTCTTCTAAGTTCTCTGACTGGGGCCTTACACATTAGACTGACAAAAGGTATATCAACAAGAGAAGAACAGAGTTCATTAATGCATGTGTGGCACATACATGTAGCAGAACTTAGTGATGAGTAACTCAAAGGGGTGGCTAAAACTGAGACTTATGTAATACCTTGACAAAGATCAACAGCTTTGTAAAGAAGTGATAAAAAAGGGGTTTAGACTCCCAGGGGTGGCAGACCGTGAGAAAGTAGATATGTAGGGGGAAACAGTGAGAGATAAGCTTGTTTTAGTAAAATTGGTTATGTAGATCCCTCTGGTGGCGTCTCTAGGCTGACATGAGTCTTGAGTTGTCTCCTATGATTAAGAGTCATCCTGCTTTTCCTGGTAAAGAGGAGAAGGCCAGAGAAGTCTCCTTGCATCTGCTTCTTCTCACGTGCCTTTAGCCCAGAATAACCCTTATGCTAACGTGGTAGACTTGGGGTTGGGATATTCCTATTTCCTGCACCAACCCAGGAAAAGTTGACAACAGTAACTACAGCTCTGTTTTGCTCTGGTTCTCACGGGAGGCACATGAGTTCCAGTTTGAAAAGGGATGAAAAATGTTGCCTTGAGGAGTTTTGCCATGATGATGAGGAATCTTGTGGTCTAGTAGACTACATGTGGTCTAGCAGACCAGCATTTGTCGAGTGTTTCCCATGTTCCAAGGCCTGAGCTAAGGACTTTACACACATTTAACAAAATTTAATGTGTCATTTAATTTTCATAATAACTCCCTGAAGGAGGTACACTTCTTATTGTTTCAACAGATGAGACCCTTGGAGTATAAATAAATTTACTTGTCCAAGGTCTAGAGTTAGGAGTGAGGCTAGGGTTGGAACCTGAACGGTTCCTTCATTAAATGAAGCCCTGTAAGTTACGCTATCTTGTAGGCACCACCACGGCCCGGTTTTCACAAACCAGGTAGGTAAAGAGGGACTGTATCCAGCCCCACAGAGGGCACACTACTGAGCTCAGGTACCCCAGTCTTCTGAATCTGCTTCCCCCTTGTCAGAACACTGGTGTCCCTCTGAGAGAGACCTCTGCCCCTCATTCTGAGATGTCTCTCTGGACTTGGAGATGTAGGACACCCTAAGCATTCATTTACAATAGTCATGTAATAGTTATGTAATCTCTTTGAGATTATTACTAGTTATGTAATAGTCATGTTACAATAGTTATGTAATCTCTTTGAATGACTGGCAGATCTTAACTAGACTTATCGGGATGATCATTTTGTAATATATAGAAGTATCAAATTACTATTTACGTGTATCAGGAACTAACATAGTATTGTGAACCAAGTTGCTTCAGTTGTGTCTGACTCTTTATGATCCTATGGACTGTGGCCCACCAGTCTCCACTGTCCATGGAATTCTCCAGGCAAGGATATTGGAGTGGTTTGCCATTGCCTTCTCCAGGGGATCTTCCCTACCCAGGGATTGAACCCATGTCTCTTAGGTCTCCTGCACTGGCAAGTGGGTTCTTTACCACTAGCACCACCTGTGAAGCCCCAGCATACTACCATAGGCCAATTACACTTGAAAAGCAAACTAAAAAAATCATAGAGAGAGATCAGATTTGTGTTTCCCAAAGGTGAGGATGAGGGGAGAGGTGGTTGGATGAAAACAGTCAAAAGGTACAAATGTCCAGTTATAAGATGAAGCACCAGGGATATAATGTACAATAGATATAATAGTTAACATGTGCTCAGTTGCGTCGACACTTTGCGACTGCATAGACTGGAGCCCACCAGGCTCCTCTGTCCGTGGAATTTTCCACGCAAGAATACTGGAGTGGGGTGCCAACTCTCTTTTGCTCTCTGCTTAGGAAATTGATGATGTGTTTGGGAGTGGATGCTCTCCTTTGCCACTTCAACTGTTCTCTAGACGTAATTCTGAATTTGCTTATTTCCACTTTCCCATCCCTCTTCTTAGCTCATGACTTAACTTTTAGCATCTTAAGTTCCGGGTCTAGCAGGGCCTGGCACAGAACAAGCACTGAGGATGTAGCAAGGAATGACAGTTGGTGATGTAGCAAGGAATGACAATGACTCACGTGTTGTCTTCCCAGATAATCTTGCATCATAAGTGGTCACACTGTGCAGTAAACTAGAAGAAAGTTTGAAGGTGAGACTTTCAAACAAAACAGCAGCCCTTGGGGCATCTCTGATCCTTTTCTTTAGAAACTAGATCTATAGGAGAATGGCCAGGAAGCCCCTCTCGGGGTGGGGATGGGGGGAGTGGTGCTACGACTTATGTGCCAGTGCAAACAAAAGGGGTCTACTAGGTGTTTGGTGTCCCTGAGGAGACTTTGCTGTAGCTGCTTGTAAGATAAAGCTGTCGACAGTGGTCTCCTGAGGTCTGTTCTCCTCACCACACTCAGCCCTAGTTCTTTTGTAGAAAAAGCATAGAATTAGTCAAGAGGGCCAACTCTCCCCTGTTCACCACTTTTTAAGTGTGTGATTTTAGGAGTCGCTTTGCCTCCCTAAGCATTCATTTGTTCTGTCATCTCTAAAGTAGGAATTACATATGGACTGACTATCTCATAGGGTTATGGCAATGTACATCAAAAAAGATTGCAAAAATAAAAATTCTTTGACAAACAGAGCACTTGGTTGAACAAACTGTCTTCACATGCTCACTTGGGCTGCCCATGGGGATTTATGTTTCTACATCCCTTTGATACCTTTCAGGAAATTCCTGGCAGTTGTGACACTCAGGTGTAGCTTACTTCTCTTTGGGTTTTTAAGACATGTGGGGAGATTATAAAATTTCCTATAACATTTTCTGCCTCTTTGGTGCTTCTATTTTTTTGACATCTGTAAATTGAATATATAATGTGCCTTTAGGCCAGTAAGTAAAAGCCACATCCCTCTCATCTCTGTTCTGAGGGGGAGGTTAATTTACAGATCCTGTGAGAAGGGAACTTATTAGTTCCTTTTCTAGATGAGGCTAAGCTTCAAATGGTCGGCCAACCCCAGAGGTACCCGATGGGCTCACCAGGGGTCACTGGAGTCAATTAGCGTAAGGGCCGGTGGCTTCACTGAATTGATAGTTCAGTCATCTGCAAGTAGAAAAAGCAGATTTTTTGCAGCATTGAAGAGAGAAGGAGTCTGGGAAGAAAGGTCTGGATGTACCAGAGAGAAGGACTGGAGAGGCAGAAGGAAGTGAGAGAGGCTGAGGAGAGCCTCAGTGGAGCAAAGAGGGAATCTAGGTGGGGGAGCAGGCCTGTCCAGGCTGGGGCCCTGAGGGCAGTAAGTGGTTGCGAAGAAAGCTCAGTGGCTTGGGTCCTGCTCCTACCACATCCAACTCCTGTCATTCATCACTAAAAGGAAAAACTTTTCTTTCTTTAGACAACAGGTCTTCAACAATATAAAAAAGGATGTTATTTCATTTATTCATTTATTTGCATTAGCTAGTGAAGGTGGGAGGCAGGCAAAGGCATCCTTGTTCCAAATCAAGACTTTGTTTCTTACTGGGTCTGTCTAGAAGTCTCAGGAGATACTCAGGCTGTGTCCTACCAGCTCTGGGTTCTCTGCGGGGAGAAGCTGTGGGAAGAGTGCTCACCTGTAGAAATGCAAGCCTCACCAGCTATGTGTTGAAAATGCTCTGTGGTCTGCCCCAGTCCCCAGGGAGCCTGAGATTACACTGTGCTTGGTTCGTTATCTCTTCTTGGCCCAAGAAAGCACCCTCAGCTAGAATGAGGTCTTTCACCCTGAGGGCAATTCAGAAACCTAAAAAGAAAAAAAAAGCAGAAATTTTTTAGGATTATAAGGTCTTTTAGAGAGTTTTAACCCAACAATTTTTTTTTTTTCATGAAAAGAGACTGAGTTTCAGAGACAGGACTGCCACTGAAGGTCAGGCAGGTTGTGCAGTGCTCAGTCCCGGGGACTCCAGCTGCCATATCATCATGATAACCACCCCCACCCCCACTCAGGGTGGTTCAGAGTCCGAGGAACGGTTGCCTTTGGTGCACATGAGGACGCTGCATAAACTAGTAGCTGTGTTGCTCTGGTGTGGAAATTGACTAATTTAAGAGATAAGAAGAAGAAAGAAAATACCTGTCTTATTTACTGCCATCCTTCTTAGCTGATTAAAGTCATTGGAACCATGGTATAGTAACATTTACTGGGCATTTTCTATGTAGGTACAGTTATCAACCCTATTTCACATGTGAGAAGATGAGATGCAAAGAGGTCAGGCAATTTTCTACAGGTCATATAGCCAGTAAGTGGCAGAACCAGAATTTGAACTAAGGTAATTAAGCTTCATGGAGAAGGAAATGGCAACCCACTCCAGTGTTCTTGCCTGGAGAATCCCAGGGATGGGGGAGCCTGGTGGGCTGCCGTCTATGGGGTCGCACAGAGTCGGACACGACTAAAGTGACTTAGCAGCAGCAGCAGTTAAGCTTCAATGCCTACTCTCTTAATCACCTCAGTCACCAAGACTGTATCGTCATGATTGTAAGGACGTTATTTACCAGAGGAGTCTCTGGTGGAATGTGTTGAGAAATATATAATCACTTGGGAGTCTTTTATTCTAAGCTGTCCCGCAAAAACCATAAAATTAGAGGGCACCTTATTGTTGCGTCCCTGACTCCAACACCCTCACCTTTAGCTCCAGACTTGGTCTTGGTTTACACGTGTTTTATAGACATGACCACAGCATCAGAGAATATTGAAGTTTTTCCATTATAGTGAGTTTTCTTAAATAATGAGAGCGTAATATTAAGTTACATTTGAGTAGTTATTTTGTTTACAAAGTGCCTTCATGTTTATTTCCTCATTTGAGCTTCATAACAACTTAAGTTAGAAAAAAAAAAGCATTATTAGCCCATATTACAAACTGCAAACCATATTTCAAAGAATTTTTGGAGGGATGAAGGTAGAGATGATTCTCAAACCAGGTGTTCTGGCTCTTAAGTCCATGTTTTTTTTGAAAACAGTATTCTGTATGGATATCTACACTGATGGGTATATCTAGCTATATAGGTATTTTAAATTTTATTTTGATTGAAAAATGTGATTTTGAAAAGTACTCTACTGGGGTCAGGGAGGATTTTGCATGAGTTTTGTCATATTTTCTGGGCTAACATACATCCTGTCTGTGGGATTTCTTAGTGACAGGCTTTGGGATGGCTTGGCACGGCTGCCCTCAGGACTTCCTGGGAAATGAATTTTCCCACTCTGTTTGTTAATTTTCTGTGCTATATAATCAGTTCCCAAAATTTTGAGGCTCATTATTTTCCACCCCTGGTGGGACCTTTGTGAAATTTCCCCATTTTCTCTTCAAGGAATTTCAAGTTAGTCATTATCCTTCACAATGACTTTGGCGATTTCTCTATACACAGATCTCAGCAGGACCAAAAGAAATTCCCACACAGTCAGACAGCAAACACCCTGCTTCATTCAGGCACCCAAGTGACTAAGCCTATCCAGGTATATGTAAAATGTATGCTTCAACCAGGAACTTGACATTTCCATGTAGATGTCCAAATATGTCCTCTTTCTGCCTGTCCCTTACAATTTTCTACAGTCATTTTCAGGAAAGGATCTGAAAACCCAAATTTAGAAAGCATTTACATTATTATGAATGGAAAAGCAAATTTAATTACCTTCCCAGTTAAAATGATCTTGACCATTACCTAATTTCCTTTCTCATTCCTCTCAGTGGCATGGATTATTCTTGACTATGTACTTGTCTTTCATCCATGAACACATCCCTGAAGAAACAAAAAATGTCGTGTAGACCTCTCATAACTTCACTTCTTCTCAAAGACTTAATTGAGTTGGAGCTTATTTGTACTTCAGTGGAATATGTCCAAGGAAACTCTCAGAGTACTCAGGAAATGCTGTTTCAGTGACTCAAAAAATCATACTACTTTAGTGTTATTAAAGTGTTCCTTGTTTGAAGTGATTTATACTTTACCTAGTCATCCTAAAAGGGCAAATTTCTTCCCTGACACAGAATACCTTTTTGTGACCCAGGGTAAATTACTTAAGCCATCTTCCTTCAATTTCCTCAGTTGCAGAAAAAAAATGAAAGAAAAAGAAAAAAAATGGGGCCAGGCATGTTGAACTGATTACATCATAAAGCAGATGACTGAGTTTACACATCTTGAAAATCAAAAGCCATATATGTATAGCATAATTAGTAATACTCTATATGTCTGTTGTAACCTATAGAGTTAATTAGAAGGCAATGGCAACCCACTCCAGTACTCTTGCCTGGAAAATCCCATGGACTGCAGGGCCTGGTAGGTTGCAGTCCATGGGATCGCTAAGAGTTGGACATGACTGAGCGACTTCACTTTCACTTTTCACTTTCATGCCTTGGAGAAGGAAATGGCAACCCACTCCAGTGTTCTTGCCTGGAGAATCCCAGGGATGGGGGAGCCTGGTGGGCTGCCGTCTATGGGGTCGCACAGAGTCGGACACGACTAAAGTGACTTAGCAGCAGCAGCAGTTAAGCTTCAATGCCTACTCTCTTAATCACCTCAGTCACCAAGACTGTATCGTCATGATTGTAAGGACGTTATTTACCAGAGGAGTCTCTGGTGGAATGTGTTGAGAAATATATAATCACTTGGGAGTCTTTTATTCTAAGCTGTCCCGCAAAAACCATAAAATTAGAGGGCACCTTATTGTTGCGTCCCTGACTCCAACACCCTCACCTTTAGCTCCAGACTTGGTCTTGGTTTACACGTGTTTTATAGACATGACCACAGCATCAGAGAATATTGAAGTTTTTCCATTATAGTGAGTTTTCTTAAATAATGAGAGCGTAATATTAAGTTACATTTGAGTAGTTATTTTGTTTACAAAGTGCCTTCATGTTTATTTCCTCATTTGAGCTTCATAACAACTTAAGTTAGAAAAAAAAAAGCATTATTAGCCCATATTACAAACTGCAAACCATATTTCAAAGAATTTTTGGAGGGATGAAGGTAGAGATGATTCTCAAACCAGGTGTTCTGGCTCTTAAGTCCATGTTTTTTTTGAAAACAGTATTCTGTATGGATATCTACACTGATGGGTATATCTAGCTATATAGGTATTTTAAATTTTATTTTGATTGAAAAATGTGATTTTGAAAAGTACTCTACTGGGGTCAGGGAGGATTTTGCATGAGTTTTGTCATATTTTCTGGGCTAACATACATCCTGTCTGTGGGATTTCTTAGTGACAGGCTTTGGGATGGCTTGGCACGGCTGCCCTCAGGACTTCCTGGGAAATGAATTTTCCCACTCTGTTTGTTAATTTTCTGTGCTATATAATCAGTTCCCAAAATTTTGAGGCTCATTATTTTCCACCCCTGGTGAGACCTTTGTGAAATTTCCCCATTTTCTCTTCAAGGAATTCAAGTTAGTCATTATCCTTCACAATGACTTTGGCGATTTCTCTATACACAGATCTCAGCAGGACCAAAAGAAATTCCCACACAGTCAGACAGCAAACACCCTGCTTCATTCAGGCACCCAAGTGACTAAGCCTATCCAGGTATATGTAAAATGTATGCTTCAACCAGGAACTTGACATTTCCATGTAGATGTCCAAATATGTCCTCTTTCTGCCTGTCCCTTACAATTTTCTACAGTCATTTTCAGGAAAGGATCTGAAAACCCAAATTTAGAAAGCATTTACATTATTATGAATGGAAAAGCAAATTTAATTACCTTCCCAGTTAAAATGATCTTGACCATTACCTAATTTCCTTTCTCATTCCTCTCAGTGGCATGGATTATTCTTGACTATGTACTTGTCTTTCATCCATGAACACATCCCTGAAGAAACAAAAAATGTCGTGTAGACCTCTCATAACTTCACTTCTTCTCAAAGACTTAATTGAGTTGGAGCTTATTTGTACTTCAGTGGAATATGTCCAAGGAAACTCTCAGAGTACTCAGGAAATGCTGTTTCAGTGACTCAAAAAATCATACTACTTTAGTGTTATTAAAGTGTTCCTTGTTTGAAGTGATTTATACTTTACCTAGTCATCCTAAAAGGGCAAATTTCTTCCCTGACACAGAATACCTTTTTGTGACCCAGGGTAAATTACTTAAGCCATCTTCCTTCAATTTCCTCAGTTGCAGAAAAAAAATGAAAGAAAAAGAAAAAAAATGGGGCCAGGCATGTTGAACTGATTACATCATAAAGCAGATGACTGAGTTTACACATCTTGAAAATCAAAAGCCATATATGTATAGCATAATTAGTAATACTCTATATGTCTGTTGTAACCTATAGAGTTAATTAGAAGGCAATGGCAACCCACTCCAGTACTCTTGCCTGGAAAATCCCATGGACTGCAGGGCCTGGTAGGTTGCAGTCCATGGGATCGCTAAGAGTTGGACATGACTGAGCGACTTCACTTTCACTTTTCACTTTCATGCCAAAAAAAAATGAAAGAAAAAGAAAAAAAATGGGGCCAGGCATGTTGAACTGATTACATCATAAAGCAGATGACTGAGTTTACACATCTTGAAAATCAAAAGCCATATATGTATAGCATAATTAGTAATACTCTATATGTCTGTTGTAACCTATAGAGTTAATTAGAAGGCAATGGCAACCCACTCCAGTACTCTTGCCTGGAAAATCCCATGGACTGCAGGGCCTGGTAGGTTGCAGTCCATGGGATCGCTAAGAGTTGGACATGACTGAGCGACTTCACTTTCACTTTTCACTTTCATGCCTTGGAGAAGGAAATGGCAACCCACTCCAGTGTTCTTGCCTGGAGAATCCCAGGGACGAAGGAGCCTGGTGGGCTGCCGTCTATGGGGTCACACAGAGTCGGACATGACTGAAGCAACTTAGCAGCAGCAGTAGAAGCAGCATAGAGTTAATTACTTGAATTACTATGACTCATCTTCTGCATTGTATTCAATCAAGTCATTCTCGAAAAAGGAAAGTAGCATGAAATAAAGCGCTGGCCCAACATTTTGACCACACAACAAATTGAAAGAGGACCAGAGAAAAAGCTTCTTCAGTGATGGATGTGGTTTTAGTAGACACAAAATAACCAACAGGGCAACATACAGGAAAGACAGAAAATGTTCACATGCCTCTGGGACTCCTTGGCCCATAACTACTTTCCTGGAGATCCCCACATCATCCAGTTCATGTAAACCCTGTGAGGTGAGACCATCTACCTGCTCAGGCATGCAGAAACCCGAGAAGGCAGGGATGGGAAATCTTAAAAGAAGTGCCAGTGGTTGGGAAAGGCATAACCTCAGGAACGGAATATGCTGAGGGAAGGAGCAGACGTCCTGGGGGAAACCAAAACTTTCTTGTCCTTCACAGATGGAGAGAACAGACTTGTGGTTGCTCTAGGGGAGGGGGTTGAGGGAGGAATGGAGTGAGAGGTTGGGGTTAGCCGATGTAAGTTACTACCTGCAAAAGGGATACACGACAAGGTCCTACTGTATAGCACAAAGAACCATCTTCAACACCCTAACAGTAATGGAAAAATATTTTTAAAAAGAATGTACATATATGTATTCCTGAATCACTTTGCTATACAGCAGAAATTAACAGCATTCTAAAAAATTTTTTTCTCATCTTGAAGTTCAACTGAATAATGATGGGCAATCCCTGAATTCAGTCACATGCCCCATGGAAGAGAGTACACTGTGAAAATGCATCTCAGCAAATATCCTTCTTCAAAACATAGCTTTAAAATCAAGGACATGTTTAGCTTGGTAAACGGAAATAAACAAAACAAAGTGATCTGGAGCAACCCTGTGACCCGCTGTTAAAGGAACCAAAACCCACAGGCACAAGACATGAGTCACACTGAGGCAAGCAGCAGTTCCTTTGTGAGCTCAGAGGCTGTTCTTGTGAAGTCACACTTGGGGCTGCCCACAGCTGTGAAAGACCCAGTGTGTTCAATGCCTGTTCTTGCTAACCCTTGCTCTTGGCCTCCATGGTCTAGGCAGGTGGGCATGCACATGTAAGTTTGCTTTTGCATCAGTTTCAATTCCCTCCTCATTTTTTTAGGGTAAAAATGAGAAATAGTTTACCAGGAGTTACTGAATACACACATACATATACGCACAGAATACATCTAGAGAGACACTGAGTAAAAAATGTTATAAATTTGTTAAAATTCAAGAGACTTTTGTATAGAGAAGAAATTCATTATTGTTTAAAACTCTGATTTATTTATGTTAAAGTTGAGTTTAAAAACAGGCAACATTCTTTTAAATATTCACACACTTCTTGTCCAAACAAATAAAAGATAGAATTCCCTAAACTTTCGTGCTTTATTATAAACTTAAACATATCAACATATAATTGAAAATCATAAGTAAAGTATATCAGATTTTTTTAGTAGTAGGCTGAATTATGACCACCTAAAGATAGCAAGTCTAGAGCCTGTAAATATTACTGTATAAGCAACTGTTGGCCTTTGTTGATGTGATTAAAGTTCTTGATAAGGGGAAATTACCCTGGATTACCTGGCTGGGCCTTAAATATAATCATAAATGTCCTTTCATGAGAAAGAGGGAGATTAGATAGACACACCCTACAATGTATGGCAAAACCAATACAGTATTGTAAAACAGAATAAAGTATTAAAAAAAAAAAGAATGTCAAACAAGCAGATATTGATGAGGCAGTAAAGTGGAATTGAATGCCAAAAAAGGAGCAATTAATTTTTATGTAAAAGTAGATTAATGCTATAGAAAAAAATAAAAAATAAAATAAAATAAAACTCAACATAACCATAAAACCTATAGGATCTAGACCACAAAATGTTTTTTCCAGAAAGGGTATTTTATCATGAAGTTTTGTTTTGTTTTTTTAAGTGGCTGGTCCATTTTAATATTCAAATGTAGACTACCTCGCTGATTTTTAAGCTCTCGTAAGACAACACATCTCATTATTGCCTACAATCACAGTGGATCACTCTCACTGTCCCATATTTCTTGCTACTAAGGGATTTTATGCCTTTATATGCTGAATTGTAAAATCCCTTAGTGGCCACCAAGGATGGGGCAGAAGGAGTGGTCCACTCTGAGTGCAGGCACTCAGAGGATGTGCAGTTTTTTGAGAGTTTAAAAATAATAATAAAATAAGTTAGGTGATTTGCTTTTGAATTACCATGGACCAGCAATTTTTTAATGATAAAAATACTTCTCGTGGTAAAATATTTTTCCCTGAAGAAAGCTTTCGTGGTCTAGATTGATATAGTTTTTGTGGTCATGTTGAATTGTAATAATACATATAGATATAAATTTCCAATTAGCTTGGATTTATTACCTAACCTTTCATAAACTCTTAACTCTGCATGGATGCTATTTAAAGAACTCCTCAGTTATACATGGACAGAGGAACCTGGTGTGCTACAGTCCGTGAGGTCACAAAGAGCCAAACACGACTTATCAACTGAACAATTACAACAATGTTGAATCATCCTGTGTTCCAGGAATAATTTCCAATTGATCATGGTGTGTATTCTTTACATTTTTTATCCTCTAATGCCCTAAATGATTGCTGCCTCCCTTCCCAATGTACCTCCCCTAGTTTGAATCTTTCTGTGCCTTAAAAAAACAGTTCACAGGGTCACAAAGAGGCAGGACCAAGCGACTAAGCACATTACTGGATTTTCGATTGGCCTAGCGAGGAAACATTTTCTTGGAGGCTAGTGGTGTTAGCATCTCTTCTTCTAGTGAGTTAGAGAATCAAAAATAACTAAAAAAAAAAAAATACAAAAGCACTTTGGTGGGAAGTTCAGGAAGACCTGATCCTTGGCATCATTCGCTCATCGAGCTTGCACTCATCTCTTTATTGCCAGCAGGAGCAAGTTTCCTGGTTGGCAAATGGACTCAATGAGAAGATCATCAACGTTCAGCTGGAAATAGACAGGAGAAATCAGAAGTAGGGATATTCCTTACTGACGTGTCATTATTTCTGTAAATACTATGATCATTGAGAGACATGGTATATGACATCTGTTTACAAAGGCATGAAGAACCAAGTGACGATCCAGTAAGACTGCATGAGACAGTGTTCCTGCTTTTCCCCTGACTTTATTTCTGTGTTGTATCAGTTCCACGACAGCTGTTTCACCTTTTTACTAAGACATACCATGAGTGAGTGAATGAGTGAGTGAGTGAAGTTACTCAGTTGTGTCCGACTCTTTGCGACTGCATGGACTTTAGCCTACCAAGCTCCTCTGTCCATGGGATTTTTCCAGGCAATAGTACTGGAGTGGATTGCCATTTCCTTCTCCAAGGGATCTTCCCTGACCCAGGGATCGAACCCAGGTCTCTTGCATTGTAGACAGACGCTTTACCGTCTGAGCCACCAGGGAAGTGGTAGGGTGCATTTTGCTATATTAACATAATTGTGCTCCTTTGTTGGCTATAAGATCTTTTGAAACGTCCTAGAACATTGGATGGAGAAGGCAATGGCACCCCACTCCAGTACTCTTGCCTGGAAAATCCCATGGACAGAGGAGCCTGGTGGGCTGCAGTCCATGGGGTTGCTAAGGGTCGGATATGACTGAGCGATGTCACTTTCACTTTTCCCTTTCATGCATTGGAGAAGGAAATGACAACCCACTCCAGTGTTCTTGCCTGGAGAATTCCAGGGATGGGGGAGCGCTGGTGGGCTGCCATCTATGGGGTTGCACAGAGTCAGACATGACTGAAGCAACTTAGCAGAAGCAGCAGCAGACACTATAAAGAGAAACTGCTTCAAACTAATGCACAGGAATTACAGCACGAAACTGCAGATGTTAGTTAATGAAAGCTGAAATTTTACAGTACTAATAAAGCATGATATTTTAGAATTGAAGTGAATTATCTGTGAATTTTGGGTTTGTAAATAGAGCCACAGAAAATAAACATTTTGTACAATTACAAGTAATATTAACTGTCTAAACATTATTCATTGCTTTATAATACTCAGCACTTTAGCTCTCAACAATTACTGTTATTTACTAAATACCAATTACTATTGTTAAGAGAATATTATTTGTAATAATGTGCATGTGTGTGTGCTCAGTCATGTCCAACTATTTGCAACCCCATGGACTGTAGCCTGCAAGGCTCCTCTGTCCATGGAATTTCTCAGGCAAGAATACTAGAGTGGGTTGCCATTTCCTTCTCTAGGAGATTTTCCCAACCTAGTAATCGAACCTGCATCTCCTGCCTTGAAAGTGAAAGTGAAGTCGCTCAGTCATGTCTGACTCTGCGACCTGTGGACGGTAGCCCACCAGGCTCTTCCATCCATGAGATTCTCCAGGCAAGAATACTGGAGTGGGTTGCCATTTCCTTCTCCAGGGGATCTTCCCGACCCAGGGATCGAACCCAGGTCTCCCACATTGCAGGCAGACGCTTTAACCTCTGAGCCACCAAGCCTTGGCAGACAGATTCTTTACCATTGAGCCACCTGGGAAACTCTCTTTGTAATAATAAGTATTATCAAATCATTATTTCTATGTATCAAACATAAATGTATTACTATTAATATATTTCAAATATTAACTATCCAAATTGCCTATACATAATTCATTACAATATATAACATTTATTCCTATATAATGACTAATATTTAGTTGTATTAGTATTTTGCACTAGTAGAACTAGCAATTAATAATCATTTATTAAATAATAAATATGTAGAAAATGATTTTAATTACGAGCAAAGCCTCTCCCATTTCTCTCACTTCACCACCAAGCTAGGATCCCTAGAAGAACTGGGCAATGATTATCACATTTTTATGCTTCTGTGAAAGTTCTACAACTAGTGACACTTGAATGGTGTCTAGAAGGATGGATGGAGTTGGGAAAAGAGAGAGTGAAGGTCTTTCCAGTGAAGGGCCAGCAGATGCAAAGACGTAGAGACATCTGGCACCTCAGAAACCAGTTGGAGTTGCTGGGGGCTGGGTGTTGCCCTTCATAGTCTCACATCCCTGGAGCTCTTCCCACTTGTCTTTTTTCTTCAGCAAGATTGTCAGACTTCTTTAACAGGGGCTGACTTCCGAAAAAGCAACAGGAATTTTTCAGGACCCTTGTGGCTTTCCTGATGGTTCAGACAGTAGAGAATCTACCTGCAGTGCAGAAGACTCAGGGTTGATTCCTGAGTCAGAAAGATCCCCTGGAGAAGGGAATGGCAACTCACTCCAGTATCCTGCCTGGAGAATTCCATGGACAGGTGAGCCTGGTGGGCTACAGTCTACAGGGACACAAAACGTCGGACACAACTGAGCAACTAACACTAACTAACTTAAGGGCTAGATGATAATTTGCGATCATTTCTGTCACATTTCGCTGGCCAATGCAAATGATAAGGTCAGCACAGATTCAAGGCAAAGACAATCACCCTTTACTTATTGATGAGAAGACCAACATATGTCTACAACAGTAGGGAGGACTGAATATTATATGAAACAGGATTGTTTCTTAAAATTTGGGAAAGAAAACATCCCAAGTAGGTCATATCCCTTCTATTTTTAAATTTCACTGTGTTTTGGACTACCTAACTCAAAAATCGCATTTATTTTATTACATAAAAGAGAAAAAAAAAGGAAGAAAAGAAAGAATTAAAAGAAAAAAGAAAATCCCTGCAAAAGATATTTGCCTTTTAAGTTTCTCAAACTAATTAAGAACACACTTAAGTCTCATTTGTTTTATATTATCCATAAAATGATCAAAACAACAGGTATTTACCTACGTTAGAGTATTAACTGCAATAGTAAAATCATCTAAGTGTCAAATTCTGGACATCTCTTGTTTAAACTAATAATCTTAAAGAAGTTTCACCTAAAACAGAGTTGTGACTCATTAGATGAAATATTTTTTATTAGATATTATATTAGGTGGAGTTCATTTGTAGAAAATGGACACCTCTTTGGGTACTTAAGGGGAAAGGGATTTAATATCGTGACTTTGGTGCATATAAACTCACTGGAAATGGTGGATGTACAAGATCCAGGATGCTGTAGATCAGCACTGCAGAGCCAGCGCAGCAAAGGACTGCTAACTATCGTCATCAGGAGGCTGGCAAGTCAAGAAGCTGCAGTCTCAACCAGACCATCATCTTAGCCACAATATGAGGAAAGAATATTTCTTATAACTGTTGATTGGGATCAAAGAATGGAAAGTACCACTGAGATGTTGACCTCTGGACCATGGATGTGTAATGACTTACATAAGGCAAATATAAATTTAAAATAAGGGGAAAAAATTAATTCTTTCCACTGTAAAAAGTGAAGCATTTCTCTCTTTTCCTTTTCTTAGAGCTTTTACTTTAGAAAACGTGTAGTTCCTCCCATTCATTGAAATATTTGCAACTCTTTTTTAAAAACTCAATATGCCTCTTGCCAATTTTATAATACAGCAATATTTCCACAAAAACCTGGAAACCAACTCTTTGAAATGTAAGCATCAAGGAGGAAAATGCCCTTCTCTCAGTTTTGATGGGAGGGTAGGAGCCCAACTTCAGCTGGGCCCTGGCTCCAAGTTGCAAACCTACCTTCTGTCATAATGATATGAGAAATTTATTTTTTCTTTGGATAAAGGCAGTGAGCAAAGACAGGTGGTTGCCCCAATTACCAAGTGAATTTAGGACCAACAATGCGTGATAAATGTTGCTGTCCAGGGCTGATTATCTTGAGAAGATGGATGGAACGGGGTATATCTGCTTGGCTTTATAAAAGGATGAGATTCCTTTCTCTTTTTGCAATCTCCTACCAGATCACCTATAATTCATACCACCTTTTGGTTCAGGCTTATTCAATAGCAAAAGTTTTTTCTTTTCTACTTTTGAAGGGAGAATCTCTAGGTTGGCAGGGAATTTGGTTTTCCTATTTCCCCAATACTTGCATGCCACTGCCTCTGTTGCCACTGTTTTTGTTCACTTATTTAAGCCATGCATGAGTACACTTGATAGGCAAAACCTACATCACAGTGAGACCAGTAATTTTGGGTGAGCCGGGAAATATAGTTTTTGGCTTCCCAGTCCCAACAATATATGTTTCATCAAAATAATGAAGTTCTAATTTTTGAGACAAGTAATCAATAAGGTATTATTAACATAAAGGCCATGCAGTCTAACTGTGCTTAGATTTCTGCTCTAAGACCTGGAGAAACTCTAGTATTTGAATTTTTCTAACCCTGAACTGCAACTAATGCATGCCTCAGCACGTGCTAGGGGTCAGTGAGAACTAATGACCAGTCTGTGGATCTTCACCACCACAGGCCTGAGCTGATCACTCTATTTTTAGCTCTCACCACAATTGTGCAGGTTGGGTGTAATTATTTGGATTTTATTCCTGAGGAGACTGAGGTTCAAACAGTTTCCATGTCCTATCCCAAAGCATACAACTAGAAACGAGGTTTAAAACTTCAAGGTTTAAACGTAGGTGTTTTGATCTATTCCCCTGCTTATCTCTTAATTTCCCCTTTTCACCAACAGGCTCCTAGACAATCCCAGTGGGGGTTTCTCCTGCCTTATCACACAGTCTCATTACTTCTAGAGTTAGGAAAATGCTCCAAGATAAAGAAGGAAAGGTTTTTCTAGATGTTGCTTAACACAGGAGCCTGGTTTACAGACCCACCAGCTGACACTGCCCTTCTGGCCAGCCACTGCCTGACGGCTTCCAGGATGGTCAACAGGAGGCAGAGACGAGGAAGCACCACCTTTCACCACAGGACCGTCTTGGGTAGGTTACTTGACTTTTCTAAGCCTCAACTTCCAAATCTGTAACACAGAGATAAACAGAGTCTGCCTCATGGTTTTGTAAGGACTGAATGAGAAAACGCATTCAAAGTGCCTGCCCCATGCATGTGTGTGTGCTCAGTCTTATTCAACTTTTTGCTCCGCTGTGGACTGTAGCCCTCCAGGCTCCTTGTCCATGGGATTCTCCAGGTAAGAATACCGAAGTGGGATGCCGTGCCCTCCTCCAGGGGATGAAGGCCCAGGGGAAAGCAATAAATGAAGATCAGCACTCCTGATAATTCTGTGAGGATAACTTCACAAAGCGGTGCGTTCTCATTTGAGATGGCCAGAGTTACTAAAAAATGACTTCTATAGAGCAGAATTTTGCCTCTAGTACTCCGTATTCATTGACCTTAAGTATCCCTTGTGGGAAAAAAGCAAATGAGGCATCAAGCTCCATTTCCCAGGTGACAACCTTTCGAATAATGAAAGTACATTTCCCCTGTATTTCCCTACATTTTCCCCACTCCAGGCTAACATTCACAGTTGCATCCGTTGACTGTGATACAATTGTCGCATGCTATGCCATCCTGTTTGCCCTTTAAACACTCTGGTTTGTCACTCTCTAGTGTGACACTGTGAACAATATGGGGCCCAGAAGTGAACATAGTACTCCAAAGATGCTGTGCCAATGCAGAAAATTGAAAGTCTGAACCTCCCCTGGTCTGGGTACAGTTTAGCTTAGCTTATAGTTATATTGCTTTAAAAAGCCTCCTTACATTGTCTACCCACATGAAGCTTGTTCTTGAAACTTCCCTCATTCAACACACACTGACATTTTTCATATACAGACTACTCTTTAGCCACTTTTCAAGTCTAGTTTTGGAAATATTTTTTAAATGTTGATATTTACATTTTATTTCACAACTATATAGTGGTGAAATATAGATGTGAAATAAGATGATAGTTTTGGCTATCATTTCAGTCTTTCAAGAGTTGTTTTTTTTAATTGATGTATAGTTCATTTGGAGAAGGGCATGGCAACCCACTTCAGTATTCTTGCCTGGAGAATTCCAGGGGCAGAGGAGCCTGTGAGCTGTAGTCCGTTTGGGTTTGCAAAGAGTGTGACGTGACTGAGCGATTAACACTTTCACCTTCATAGTTGATTTACAGTGTTTCAGGTGTACAGCAGAGTGATTCAGTTATATATCTATATCTACATATACATATATGTACTCTTTTCAGATTCTTTCCCATTATAGGTTATTACAAGATATTGACTATAGCTTTCTGTGCTACATAGTAGGTCCTTGTTGCTTACTTTGTATATATTGTAGTGTGTATTTACTAATCCCAAATTCTTAATTTATCCTTCCTCGAAGAGCTTTTTAATCTTGATTTCATTATTTACTATATAAGCAACTTCTCTGGATTAACTAAGATTAGAGTTGACGATGAATTACATGACACTAAGATACTATGACTTTAATGAAACAGAAGTATATTCTATCTTAAGTGAACTACGACTATAGACATAACCCTCAGGACTGGCCTGGTGACTTGAACATCAGGGATTCTGGTCCCTTTGACTGGGTTCTAGGAGTCTAAACACCTCTTTCATCTCATAGTCAAAGATGAAGCCTAGAGCTTCAGCTGTCACATCCACTTTCTAGCTAAGAGGAAGGAGGAAAGAACCAAGAAGTTTGTCTCCAGTCTGTTTAAGATGATCAACCCAAAGTGTCATTTCCTATAACACTTTGGTTTCTAGACCTAGTTAGAATGTGGTCATGAGGCCACACCTCCCTGCAAGAGAGGCTGAAAAACGAAATCTATTCTGAGCAGCTATGTTTCAGGCTAAGAAGAACAATTCTATGAAGTAAGAGAGTGAGAACAGGTACTGGGGGACAACTGGTAGCTTCTCCCACACCTTCCCAGGTTTGTGCCCTTGGTAGATATGAAGGCTTTCTTTCTATGACTTTATTCACATCATTGATAAAAATCTTTAAGGGGACCCAGACATAGCACATTCAGCAAGTGAAATCTTCTCCCTTGTCCTGCAGTGAAAAGTCCCTTAATGTATTCATTCAGTAAGAATCCCATAAATATAGCAAGACCGAGGCAGGGAGGGCGGGTAAAGGACAGGATGTGGTTGGTTATGTCAAAACTTGCACCACATCCTCCACAACCAAGGACGAGAGAAAGGACCCTACAATATGCATGCCTTTGCTTTTTTAGTCATTATTTTCTCTCTAGTACTTTGGCATGTAGGTCTTAGCTGATTTCTCTCTGCTAAATTAGGTGATAAAAGCCAAACTCTTTTTAGCTTGTTATCTCTACATTTTTAGTTCTGTATCTCAGATTTACATACCAGGACCCCTTTCAGTACCAAATGGAATAAATATCATAGACTCCATCCAATTCAGGTTCAGTAGACCAGTGCTTTTCAAACAATAACATACATAAATCATGTGGAAGAAATTGTTAAAATTCAGACTGATTCAGTGGGTCTGGGAGGGAGCCTAAGAGTCTGCCCTTCTAACAGTTTCCTTGGTGATGCCAATGTTGCTGGTCGTTCGACAATAGCTAGATACTAACGAGATTAGACCATATACTCCATGTGACCACAGACCTTGTCTGCTGTATACTGGTATACTCAAAACCCAACAGTATACATAGCACACAGAGGTAGCACCATAAATTTTTTGAATCAATGAATAAATAATATAAATATGGTCCCATAAGCTATCTATGAAAAGTAAAATTCAACTTAACTTACTTCTACTCATAACTACTCATAATTGTAATAAGCATCTACCTCATGCCCTCAACTATACTTGACACATCAATGCCATTGATTATTTAGTGTTTACAACAATCCTATGAGTTATGTATTATTTCCATTGTGAAAATGAGAAAAGTGAAGATCAAGGATGTACATTTGTAGAGTTCTGAAATTAGAAAACACGATTTTAAAATGATAGAGCCATTGGTTGATTTACAATGTTGTGTTAATTTCTGCTGTACAGCAAAGTGACTCAGATATACATATATCTGCCTGCATACTCAGTCACTCAGTCATGTCAAATTCTTTTCAGCCCCATGGGCTATAGCCCACCAGGTTTCTCTGCCCATGGGATTTCCCAGGCAAGAATACTAGAGTGGGCTACATACTCTTTTTTATATTGTTTTCTATGGTGGTTTACCCCAGGATAATGAATACAGCTTTCCATGCTATACAGTAGGACCTGTTGTTTATCCATTCTGTATGTAATGGTTTGCATGTACTAACTCCAAATTTCCAGGTCATCTCTCCCCACCCCACCTCCTTGGTGACTACAAGTCTGTTCTCTATGTCTATGAGATTGTTTCTGCTCTGTAGATAAGTTCATTTGTGCCATATTTTAGTTTCCTCTAGTACTTTGTGGTATCATATGGTATTTGTCTTTCTCTTTCTAACTTATTTCACTTAGTATGATAATCTGTGGTTGCAATATATAGTAAATTTTTTAAAATAATTTACAATGTAGTGGTTTTGTATGCTAGAAATTTCTTCCCAGATTGAAGATGATTTACCTTGGATCAAAAAGTTGGTTGCTTTATTTTATCTTGTTTGTATACTGAAAGTTTGGTATATAAATTGAATAGAGAGATAACTGGGTTGTATGTTTTGTTGAAATAATATTATAAATCAACCATACTTCAATAAAAATAAGTTAAAAATAAATAAAGTTTTAATGACACACAAATAAAGTGATAGATCAGAGAGTATAACAGATCTGAATAATCGTAATGTGCACTGCGCTCAGCTGCCTCCTTCTACCAAGGGAAAACAAACCCCTATCCCCCATAGCATGAAGCTCATTTGACAGACTATTTCCACCTTGCTGCTCAAGCTGAAGAGAAAGCCTCTCTTTACCAGCTCTGGAAGCAAAGAGGAGGTGTAAGGATTCTGTGTGTATGTGTGTGTGTGTGTGTGTGTTTATCCAGCCACTAAGTTGTGTTCAACTCTTTTCAACCCATGTACCATAGCCTGCCAGGCTCCTCTGTCCATGGGATTTTCAAGGCAAGAAAAGGGGGGTGTACCAAAATTAAAGACCCTGTGAAAGCCTCATCCCCAGCAGCTTCTAGTTTATAGTGGGCCCACGTACAGTCTTAACTTAGGGGCAAGTCTCCAGAGCACCAAGCATCGCCTAGACCTCTGGTTCCAGCCTACTCAGCACTTCATGATAAAATAATTCATTACACAAGCAGCATTTGGCAGAAGTTTCTATACCCCAACTATATTTATTTGACTTATCTCTGAAATAATTCATTTCAATTTTAACAATAAGAATTTTACTTCTTCAATTTGGGTCACTACATGCAAAGAAGTTGAGCATGACTTCATGACTTCAGAACAACAGCAATACACGAATTGTTACAAGTTTAATTTCCTTACCCTACTTCTTATTGTACTATGTTGAAGATGGTGAATTATTAATTTTTAAAAGTTTATTAGGAAATTTCTGAAAATAAATGACAAATCCATCTATAAGAATGATTGCTGCTAAGTCACTTCAGTCATGTCTGACTCTGTACGACTCCATAGATGGCAGCCCACCAGGCTCCCCTGTCCCTGGGATTCTCCAGGCAAGAACACTGGAGTGGGTTGCCATTTCCTTCTCCAATTCATGAAAGTGAAAAGTGAAAGTGAAGTTGCTCAGTCGTGTCTGACTCCTAGCGACCCCATGGACTGCAGCCTACCAGGCTCCTCCATCCATGTGATTTTCCAGGCAAGAGTGCTGGAGTGGGGTAGGTTAAATTTAAAATGGCCACAAATACCTGGCAGCTCCTCTCACCAAGAAGTGGAGTCTGTTTCCATATTCCCTGAACTTGCTTTGACCAGTAGGACCAATGGAAGTAATGTTGTGTGGGTTGAGTATGGGTCTCAGGAAGCTATGCAATTTCCATTCTTGCCCTCTTGGGATGTGTAGCAGTGAGATCTAGCCCAGGTCGAGCTGTGGGAAAAAGATCATGTGGAGCAAAAGCAACCATCCAAGCTGAGGCTCCCTAGACCAACTAGCTCTCAGACAAGTCACCCACAATCCACAGCCACATGAGTGACCCCAAGCAAGATCGACAGAGCTACCACATTACTGCCACACAGACTTGGAAGCAAATAAAATAACTGTTGCCAAAACAGACAACAGGGCTTCCCAGGTGGCTCAGTGGTAAAAAATTGACCTTGAGACACAGGTTTGATCCCTGGATGGGGAAGATCCCCTGGCACAGGGAGAACCCACTCCGGTATTCTTGCCTGGGAAATTCCATAGACAGAGGAGCCTGGTGGGTTACAGTCCATGAGGCTGCAAAGAGTCAGACATGTCTAGCAACTGAGCACACAGGTACAGCAGACAGCTGTGTGTAATACTAATTCTACATGTTGCTGTAGGGGTTGGAAACCATGGCTATAACACACCCAGTCCAGAGCCTGGCAGTGTTTGGTACTGTTCTCAGAGTTTCTAAAAGAAAAATATTCTAAGATTTCCCTTCATGACTTTTTCCTTCCTTTAGACATGAGTTCTCCTTTATGTTTAGATAAAGTCTCCACTGGAGTAGTTTATTATCTGACTGCTCAGTTGAAATGCAGAGCTGATTGCCACATTCCTGTTACTGCTGTGCACACACCTGATGTTCTTTTTATGTTAATTACATCAAGACTCTGCTTTTGTGAAGAAAGAGCTGATATCTTGCAGTGAGTCCCATCTTGATAAAGCAACTGATTTCAGGAAAAATTACTCTCACAGTAACCCCATGATATAGGCAGATAAGACATTTTCCATCCTGTTTCTTTGTTTGCTTATTATTTTAACCTTACCCTAGTTAATCCACGAGGAACAAGGAAACTGAATAATTTTTTCTAAATAAGAGAGGGATATAGTACGAGTTAGAGTTGATATTTTAATCTCTCAAATTGTGTGTTCTGACTACAAATTGTGTGTTCTTTTTACTATTCAGCTAATTATGATGATATTGAAAGCAGTGCTATTCACTTAACCTGTGGATTCAGTGGAGACAGTATTCCCACCAGCAAAAGTTGACTCTTGGAGGAGTGAAAAATACTTTGATATTACAATGGTTTGTGTCCTTCAAAGGGGCCAAGGAACATAAACAGATATACAGAATATTGGTATTATTAAAATTTCACAGGAAAGTTTAGTTCTTCTTCACTTTTAGTTCTTCTTCACTTTCTGTCATAAGAGTAGTGTGATCTGCATATCTGAGGTTATTGATATTTCTCCCAGCAATCTTTTCCATTGAGTCAGTTCTTTGCATCAGGTGGCCAAAGTATTGGAGTTTCAGCTTCAACACTAGTCGTCCCAATGAGTATTCAGGGCTGATTTCCTTCAGGATGGACTTGTTGAATCTCCTTGCAGTCCAAGGCACTCTCAAGAGTCTTCTCCAACACCACAGTTCAAAAGCATCAATTCTTCGCGCTCAGCTTTCTTTATAGTCCAACTTTCACATCCATACATGACTACTGGAAAAACCATAGCCTTGACTAGACAGACCTTTGTTGGCAAAGTAGTGCATCTGATTTTTAATATGCTGTCTAGGTTGGTCATAACTTTCCTTCTATTCTCTTAGCAAATTTCAATTATGTCATTCAGTATTACCAACTACAGTCACTATGTTAGACATTAAATCCTCAGACCTTATTCATCTTAAAGTTGAAAGTTTGTACCCTTTTATCTACCTTTCTCTATTTCCCCCAGCACGCAGGTGCTCCATGTCAGCAATGCAGCTGTTATGCTTTCTTATTTGTGTATTCACTAATAAGGATTAATTTTAAGTTCCTTCAAGAACTTTTCCTTTGAGTCCCATCTCAGCTAACTGGGGTAAGAGTCTTAACCTTCAGCCTACCTTGACTTTCATCATGTCTTCGTCACTCAGCTTAATATATGAGGAATAACGAAATTGAATAATTTTTCTAAATAAGAGAGGGATAGATATAGTACAGGTTAGAGTTGCTTGTACAAGTCTGACTTTTAAAATAATTCCACGTATAAATGATACTATTCCACTGACTTATTTCACTGAACACAATGTTCTCTGCAATTTCACTGAAAGACAGTATTTCATCCATATTGTCAAAAATGACAAGATTTCTTTCTTTCAAGGCCAACATATATTTGAGATAAGTTTTGTTTCCTTTATATATCAGAAGTGGGGTGCTGGATCATAGGATAGTTCAATTATTGATTTTTTTTTTTTAGGAAACTTCATACTATTTTTCATAGTGGCTACAAAAATTTATATTCCCACCAACAATATCCAAGAAATCCCTTTTCTCCATACCCCCTGCATGTGCTACCTCTTTTTTTTTAAAGTTTAAATGAGCTTTATTTTTTAATACCTTATTCTACTTTACAATACTGTATTAATTTTGCCATGCATTGACATGAATCAGCCACAGGTATACACGATCTCCCAATGCCAAAGCCCCCTCCCACCTCCCACCCCACGCCATCTCCCCGGATCATCCCGTACACCAGCCCCAAGCATCCTGTATCCTGTATTGAACATAGATTGGTGCTTCGTTTCTTATATGATAGTATACATGTTTCAGTGCCATTCTCACAAATCATCCCATCCTCTCCTTCTCCCTCCTCTCCCACAGAGGTTCTATACCTCTGTGTCTCTTTTGTTGTCTCACATACAGGGTCATCATTACTATCTTTCTAAATTCCATATATATGTGTCAGTATGCTGTATTGGTGTTTTTCTTTCTGGCTTACTTCACTCTGTATAATCGGCTCCAGTTTCATCCATCTCATTAGAACTGAGTCAAATTTATTCTTTTTAAGGGCTGAGTAATACTCCATTGTGTATATGTACCACAGCTTTCTTATCCATTCATCTGCTGATGGACATCTAGGTTGTTTCCATGTCCTGGCTATTATAAACAATGCTGCAATGAACATTGGGGTACATGTGTCTCTTTCAATTCTGGTTTCCTCAGTGTGTATGCCCAGCAGTGGGATTGCTGGGTCATAAGGCAGTTCTATTTGCAATTTTTTAAGGAATCTCCACACTGTT
>SJYC01089696.1:0-18118 GCA_006408675.1 Madoqua kirkii | reverse complement strand
TATTCTTTTTAAGGGCTGAGTAATACTCCATTGTGTATATGTACCACAGCTTTCTTATCCATTCATCTGCTGATGGACATCTAGGTTGTTTCCATGTCCTGGCTATTATAAACAATGCTGCAATGAACACTGGGGTACAGCACATGTCAGGTTATATTTTGTTGTGATTTCCTCAGCATTCCCTGATGATGAGTGATGTTGAGCACCTTTTCATGTATCTACTGGTCATTTATAGATCTTCTTTGGAAAAATATTTATTCAAATTCTTTGTTCTGGTTGCTCCAGCTACCAGTTATTCTCCCCTTTCTGTATAACTTTTGACATCCTTATTCCCTAACACATAATAATATTGACATTAGGCCAGTTAATAACCATACCATAGCCTCAAAGTGTTCAAGTGAAAGGAAAAGTCACATGCTCTCACTTTAAATCAAAAGTTATAAATGATAAAGCTGAGTGAGGAAGGCATGTTGAAAGTCAAGATAGGATGCAAGCTAGGACACTTGTACAGTTAAATGAGGTGGAACTGCAAAGGAAAAGTTATTGAAGGAGCTTAAAAGTGATCGTCTAGTGAACACATAAATAAGAAAGTGTAACAGCCTTATTGCTGACATGGAGAAAGTTCTGGTGATCTGAATAGATCAAACCAACCACAACATCCCTTTAAGCCAAAAGCCTAGTAGTAACCAAGATTCTATTTCATGAAGGCTGAGAGAGATGGGGAAATTGCAGAAGAAAAGTTTGAAGTTAGCAGAAGTTGGGTCATGAGGTTTAAGGAAACCTCTCCATATATTAAGGAAGCTATTTCTACAATATAAAACTGCAAGATGAAGCAAGTGCTGATATAGAAGCTGCAGTAAGTTATCCAAGATCTAGCTAAAATGATTAATTAAGGTGGCTACAGAAAACAGCAGACTTTAAATGTATATGATGCCACCCTATATTGGAAGACATTGCCACCTAGGACTTTTATAGCTAGAGAGGAAAAGTCAATGTCTGACTTCAAAACTTAAAAAACAGGCTGACTCTCTTGTTAGGGGCTAATGCAGTTGGTGACTTTATGGTAAAATTGATGCTCATTTACCATTCTGAAAATCCCAAGGCCCTTCAGAATTCTGCTCAGTCTGGTCTGCCTGTGCTCTATAAATGGAACAACAAAGCCTAGATTTCAGGTAAAGCAGCAGAAGCTGACCTGACTCCATACTCCTTATTCACTGCATACACTTCTGCAATGTGTTAAAGCCTTTCCTCTAATCTAGTTTCTATCCCAAGGTTGAATGTACCTTGACAGTAATATTCTTCCACTTACCCTAGGACATTTTGAAATAAAATTGCAATGTCCCAAGTCATGCAGGGACTGGGCCCACAGACATCCTAAACTTTATATATATCTCACTTCTTAGCGGTAGTCATGGTGATTAGTCCAATGAGGGAACATATTTGGCAAACTGCCCTGAGTCTGTCTGTGGAATTTTTACATAGCAAAATGGGATGGGGGGATGTGTTTTTACTTTGCTCTGGAATGATAAATCTTGGAGGCTCTAACCTGGAATTGGCTATGTTCCCACCCCCACCATGTAGACGAAATCATCTATCTGCAATAGAAGAGGACAAAATTAATAAGCAGGAAAAACAGAGATATAGATAGCAATGGTGGCATTGTGTTTCTAAGCTCATATTTGAAGTTCTCTAGTTTGCCTGATCCTTTCAGCTCTTTCTTGGATTCTCAGAGCTACCTCTTGAGTGATTTCACTAAAGTAACCTTGTTGTTTAAGCTTTCTTAAGTCGAAGTATGGGCTTCCTTCATAGCTTAGTCTGTAAAGAATCTGCCTGCAGTGCAGGAGACCCAGGTTCAATTCCTGGGTCAGAAAGATCCCCAGAAGGAAATGGCAATCCACTCCCAGTATTCTTGCCTGGAAAATCCAGTGGACAGAGGAGCCTGCAGGCTACAGTCCATGGGGTCACAAGAGTTGGACATGACTTATCGACTAAACCACCATCACAAGTTGAAGTTTGTATCATTGCAAACATAAGAATATTAACTCTAGCCAAGATAGCTAACTCTTATCCCCTAGATGTATGCTTTTCCTTCCTGGAGTTGTTACCAGGAATTGCTGCCCAGTCAGAGAACACACTTCTCAACTTCAGTACATTTAGTTTGGGCCATGTGACTTGTTCTTACCAACAGAAACAAGAGGAAGTAATGTGTATTACTTCCAGATTAAGGTTGTTAAGAAGTGACTACATCTTCTTCACTCTTTCTCTTCCATTAGCTGGATACAGATAAGCATAGTGTCAGATGATGAACCTACAAGATAGTACAAGACTAAAATCCCGAACCACTAGTTAGGGGAAAGTTTCACAGTAATATCTTTGGGAGTCTATGTGACTGAAAAGTAAATTTCTATCATACATACTTGATAATTTATATATTTTGAGTACTGTATGTGAGAGCAACTACTCCTATCCCAAGTAATATACTATTAAAGTCTCTAACCTCAAGTTATTCATGGAAATTAAAATTTTCTTTGAGCTTAGGAATGAACATGAAAGATATCCTATAAATGGTACCCATTCCAAAATTGGAAATATGAGAAGAATTTAATTGTGTGATAAAGCAAGGGAGTGGAATAATACAGTGGAAGAGAAGCACATACGCAAAAAAAAAAAAAAGACAGCAAGAAAATCATGAAATGTTTGGAGACTAGTAATCCACTTGTTACTAATATAGAAAGGAGAAGAGTAATGGGATACCAATTGAAGTAGCCAGGGAGAACCAGATAATCATAAGTCTTGGACCAAAACAAAGTCTATAAAATTCTAGGATCCCATAGCTCAGTTCAGTTCAGTCACTCAGTCGTGTCTGACTCTTTGCAACCCCATGAATCGCAGCACACCAGGCCTCCCTGTCCATCACCAACTCCCAGAGTTCACCCAAACTCACGTCCATAGAGTCGGTGAAGCCATCCAGCCATCTCATCCTCTGTCATCCCCTTCTCCTCCTGCCCCCAATCCGTCCCAGCATCAGAGTCTTTTCCAATGAGTTAACTCTTCACATGAGGTAGCCAAAGTACTAGAGTTTCAGCTTAGCATCATTCCTTCCAAAGAACACCCAGGACTGATCTCCTTTACAATGGACTGGTTGGATCTCCTTGCAGTCCAAGGGACTCTCAAGAGTCTTCTCCAACGACCACGATCATTATATCACTCCTGAGGACAGAAAGAGCAAGTATTGTTTACAGAAGTTTTTTTGATAGAATTCATGGTGTGTATACCAGGAGAAGAAAAAGTTGATACTCTGCACATAAATAATGGAGTTAGGGATTAGGCTATTGAGCTTGAACTTGAGAGTAGTCAATAGTCTTTGTAGTAGCTTAGAATAAAACTTCTTAGTAAGAGTTCTTTGTATGAGATGGTAACAAACTAATTTAAATGAATTCTCTCTCGAGATATAGAAATAAAAAACACCCAGAGGGAAAGCAAATCACTTAAGCTATGACTGTATCCAAAATAGTGCAAAAATATTATTACAATTCTCTGGGGTTTGTGGAATAAGCCAGTTATGGAAGTATCGGGACCCAGGACCGACTTATAACAAAAAAGTGAGATAGTAGCCAGGTTACTTTGTTTTATCTTGCTTTCTTGTGCTGCTCTCCATTACCAGCAGCGATCTGGGTGTACCACTTCCCTGCCACCTTAGAAACAACTGCACTAAACCTATTAAGTCACACTAACGAGTCTGTATTCTATCTTGAATGTGTAAGTTACTCCTACTATCAAGTAACAGCTATAATATCAGCTCCCAGGAAATACAACTGTATTTTTAGTCCAGGCTTATTTTTCCTCTAGTAAATAATTACTAACTCTGACATAGAACAATTTCACATTAAGTGAAAGAAAATAAATGGGCCAGAGGAAATCAACTGAAATAGCTGTTTTATAACACAGAAAAATAATAATATCTTAAAATAGTTCATCAGCTGACAGGATACTGATACTTGAAAAATTCTACAAATAAACTTAACAAGATTTTGGCCTTTGATGTTGCAGCTATGAATCTTGTTGCCAGAAAGTAGCCATGAAGGCAAAGGGGATGCTATTTAAATACTGCCAATAAATAATATATAAATAAAATAAAAGAATTACACTTTTCAAGAAATAGTGCAGTTGCTTTATCAAATGAGTATTTTGTGTCACTTTTGAAATCAAGGTTTCTCAACCTGTTTTTTACCAAATGTTATTTGGTATTTTACAATAAAAGTTTCTGACTAACAATACTTGGAAAATGTTAGCTTAGATTTGATCAGGTTTCTCAATTGCAGGATTTTTCAAAGTCTGTAATATGTTAAGCAGCAATATTAATGTTTAAGAAAGGTTTTTAAGCATAAACCTTGTTTCCCTAACCTATTTGACCTTGCAACATTTTTTGGTAAAACATCTCAAACAATGCTCAGAATTACCAGTTTAACTAGTTCCATGTACTTTCACTATAATCAAAGAATTAATTTTTAATTCAGTCTTCCAAATTTTGTATAAATGAATTTAGTCAAAGCAATTGTTTAGTATTGTAATTAGGGGGAAATTATTACTCAAAAGAAATTCTGCACCTGAACTTATGGAAATCTCAGTCAGAATAAAGAAGAGAACCACATTTACCAGAGAGCGTAGGGGCCTCTCCAGGGGAACTGAGTGAACACCACAGATATGGACCCTTCTGGCCTTCTGATCTTACAAGGACGGTGCTGCTTGTCCCAAGAAACAGAAGTGAAAGTGAGAGTGTTAGTCCCTCAGTCATGTCCAACTCTTAGTGACCCCATGGACTGTAGCCCACCAGGTTTCTCTGTCCATGGAATTCTCCAGACAAGAATATTGGAGTGGGTTGCCATTTCCTTCCTTACATATATAAAATTAATTATTTTATGGTACAGCTACTCACCAGGGCTTCCCTGGTGTCTCAGATGGTAAAGAATCTGACCTTGATGCTAGGAAAGGTTGAAAGCAAAAGGAGAATGGAGCGGCAGAGGATGAGATGGTTAGACAGCACCACCAACACGATGAACATGAGTTTGAGCCAACTCCAGGAGACAGTGGAGGACAGGGGAACCCGGCATGCTGCCATCCATGAGGTGACTGAACAACAGCTTAAAATGCAATATTTTCACTGCTTTTATAGCCAAAGGACTAAGCCTATTTTCTTTTCATCTTGGTGAGAATAACAATAGTATTCTTTTTGACTTGAAATATCAAAAGATTATCTGTTCATTAAATATGGTCATCTTTTTAAAAAAATTCATTGAAAGATATGTGTGAATCTGATTGACTTGGCATACAAAGAAAAGCTAAATGGGACAGTTTTTCCATCTGTCTGAAACAAATCTGCAAATTCTATGAAATAAGAGCATTAAAATTTATTTCTTGTCCTTGTTCCAATGACTAATAAAATACTTCTGTTTTTTAAAAACAGATCTCCACAAAGGAAGTTTACTGAGCTAAGGTTTTTCTTACAATATTAACACAGTCTAAGGAATACTTTGGCTTACTTTTTTTTCCCCCAGATTCCAAAACAAATGCATAAATCTATCTTGAGAACTGCAATAACTACACAGAAGACCTAGGATGCCTGAGAGTCAGAAGATGTGAGTCCAAGGTCCAGTTCTGCCAACATCTTTGGACAAGGAGCAAACTCTTCCAGGTATCATTTTTCCAACATAAAATGAAAAGGTTTGAACTGATCATCCTAGCTTCAAAATGACTTGAAAATATTTATCAATGTGTCAGTCCCTTTAGCTGAAACTCAGATAAGCAGAATGAGAGTGGGTCCCAGTGTCTCATGTGTATTCCTATTGCAAACTAATGCAGAGATTTCCCAAGGCTATCAATATGCTTCTGCGAAGCCCATTCCTAAAAGGAGGTGCCTGTTAATCTCATGCAATGAGTCTAAAGGCAACTCTGGAGGTCAAGTAGGGAAAGGGATTAGGAAGAAACAAGCTCTGAAGAGTTAAAAGCTATACAAATTTGCTCCTTTGACAAAACGTCTGTATACCACAAGAGTTCCATTTCATTTTTCCTTAATTTTGTGACTTTCCCTGAACTTTTCATTCGGAGGTTGAATTGCATGTAAGTTGGAGCTAATATGTGACCCGAGGTGACATAAGATCATGTATGAGAAGTCATACATTCAGGGCCTCATTTTAATAGGTAAAGTTTATGTTTACATCTTGGAGGCATTTGTGTGAATACTTATGACACCTAGTGGTCAGAAACTGGGAAATGGGATATTTAGGGAACAGAATGGCATGGAGGAGCAAAGCTATAAATAAAGGAAGAACTACTTTTTAGCAAAACATTTGTCCACAAAGGTTTCTGGTTCTGAGATCCTTCATATAAGAAGAATCAACTTGAAGAAAACAAAGGCTCACATAACCCTTAAAAAGTAAAAGAGTCTAAAGAAAGTGGAACTATGCCATCTTCAGTTCCAGATTCTGAACTAAGGAAGAAATTAATCCATTTGTATTCTTCCCATCTAGCGATTTGAAAAGCAATCATTCAAGAACTTCTATGATCTGCCATTGCTCAGGCCAAGTGTTCAAGGATACACACTGTTCTTTAGAACAGTGAACTCACAGGTCAGTATCTTCTTATTTTGTATCAACATCTTTTTATTTCCCATGTGTTGATGCATGGGAAAATGTTTTAAAACTGTTGCTGCTAAGAGAAAATTCTCAGTTATTCATTGTGTCTACTTTGCAAAATCTTCAAAGAGAAGAAATGTAAAATCTGGAGTCCTTTTCAATAAAAACAGTAGCTTACCTTCTTTCTTAAAAAAGCAAGAATCAGAAAGATAATAATAACCAGAAGAGAGGAGATTCATAGAGTTCGAATGCATTAAAAAAAAAAAAACAGTTCACTGGAGGAAGGGGTAGGCAGGAATGAGCACGACTGTACAGAAAGCCATGTTAATAACATTCCTGGAAATTGTTATAGCTGATCACTCCCTTTGGTTCCTCTCTAAACTTTCTGGCATTTTCAAATGAGATCCACCCTAGAAACTTTATCATAGAAGGACCACTATCTACTTTCCTTCATATATTGAACATATTCCATTCTTTAAGCAAACCATAACCAATTGCTTAGACTCCTCTTTTCTGAAATGTATTCCCAAATATTGCTGCTGTTCTTCAGTCACTCAGTCATGTCTGGCTCTTTGTAACCCCATGGACTGCAACATGCCAGGCTCCTGTGTTCTCCAGGCTCTCCCAGAGTTTCCTCAAATTCATGTCCATTGAGTCAGCGATGCTATCTAACCATTTCATCCTCTCCCACCCCCTTCTCCTTTTGCTTTCGTTCTTTCCCAGGGTCAGAGCCTTTTTTAATGAGTTGGCTCTTCACATCAGGCAGCCAAAAATTGGAGCTTCAGCATCAGTCCTGCCAAAGAATATTCAGGGTTGATTTCCTTTAGAATTGACTGGTTTAATCTCCTTGCAGTTCAAGGGACTCTCAATAGTCTTCTCCAGAATCACAATGAAAAAGCAACAGTTCTTCGCTGCTCAGCTTTTTTTATGGTCCAACTCTCATATTAGTACCTGACTACCAGAAAAACCAGTTTTGACTATACAGACCTTTGCAACAAAGTGATATATCTGCTTTTTAATACACTGTCTCTCAAGTATTATTTGCTCTTATAAAAGTTTGTTTTACAGGCTCTAGGGATAGTGTTGGATTTTGTCACGTAAGTCTCCTCTTTTTGAAAACAAATCCCTAAATAGTCTGGTATTTCTTAGGCTTTGCCTAAGAAGGAGGCTCCCTTAAGACAACAGTCTAGTTACTAACGTTTATATTTAAACTAGTTTGTAGTTTATCAAGAATGATTTATTAATTTGGATTACCTATTCTACTGCTCCTCTTCATTATTGTAAACAGCCAAGACCTAGAAGAGTCTGAAGTTCTTTTCAGACACTAAGAATTGTCTGAGAATTGAATCATCTCAGTAGATACATATTTTCTATAACCTTGAAGACAAAAGAGTTTAAATTGGAATTAACTTCTCCGTGTAACGAGAAAGAAAGTATGAAAGAGAGAGAGAAGAAGGAAAGCAGGAAGAAGAAAGGAAGGAAAAGAAAAAAAAAGGAAGGAAGGGAAAAGAAAAAGAAAGAAAGAAAAGTTTTTAGAATCCAAATATCTAGTAAGCAAGTTTTCAGGAACAGAGGAAAACTAAAATACTCTTTATGCATTGACGTTTCTCTTGAGATCTTTCTCACAGCCCTGTCTGGAAATGAAGTGAATGCAACCAGTAGAGGTTCCATCGTAACCATCTGTGTATCCTCGGACAAGTCACACAAACATTCTGGATCTTCCTCTCTTCATCTTACAATATGCAGATATTTTGCTAAGTGATATCTAACAGAAGCAGAAGATATTAAGAAGAGGTGACAAGAATACACAGAACAACTGTACAAAAAGAGCTTCATGACCCAGATAATCACAATGGTGTGATCACTCATCTAGAGCCAGACATTCTGGAATGTGAAGTCAAGTGGAACTTAGAAAACATCACTATGAACACAGCTAGTGGAGGTGATGGAATTCCAGTTGAGCTATTTCAAATCCTGAAAGATGATGCTCTGAAAGTGTTGCAATCAATATGCCAGCAACTTTGGAAAACTCAGCAGTGGCCACAGGACTGGAAAAGGTCCATTTTCATTCCAATCCCAAAGAAATGAAAAGCCAAAGAATGCTCAAACTACCGCACAATTGCACTCATCTCACACACTAGCAAAGTAATGCTCAAAATTCTCCAAGCCAAGCTTCAGCAATATGTGAACAGTGAACTTTCTGATGTTCAAGCTGGTTTTAGAAATGGCAGAGGAACTGGAGATCAAATTGCCAACATCCGCTGGATCATGGAAAAAGCAAGAGAGTTCCAGAAAAACATCTCTTTCTGCTTTATTGACTATACCAAAGCCTTTGACTGTGTGAATCACAATAAACTGTGGAAAATTCTGAAAGAGATGGGAATACCAGACCACCTGAGCTGCCTCTTGAGAAATCTGTATGCAGGTCAGGAAGCAACAGTTAGAAATGGACATGGAACAACAGACTGCTTCCAAATAGGAAAAGTACATCAAGGCTGTATATTGTTACCCTGCTTATTTAACTTCTATGCAGAGTATATCATGAGAAATGCTGGACTGGAAGAAACACAAGCTGGAATCAAGATTGCCAGGAGAAATATCAATAACCTTAGATATGCAGATGATACCACCCTTACGGCAGAAAGTGAAGACGAACTAAAAAATCTCTTGATGAAAGTGAAAGAGGAGAGTGGAAAGGTTGGCTTAAAGCTCAACATTCAGAAAATGAAGATCATGGCCTCTGGTCCCATCACTTAATGGGAAATAGATGGGAAAACAGTGGAAACAGTGTCAGACTTTATTTTTTGGGCTCCAAAATCACTGCAGATGGTGACTGCAGCCATGAAATTAAAAGATGCTTACTCCTTGGAAGGAAAGTTATGACCAACCTAGATAGCATATTCAAAAGCAGAGATATTACTTTGCCAACAAAGGTCCGTCTAGTCAAGGCTATGATTTTTCCAGTGGTCGTGTATGGATGTGAGAGTTGGGCTGTGGAGAAAGCTGAGCAATGAAGAATTGATGCTTTTGAACTGTGGTGTTGGAGAAGACTCTTGTGAGTGCCTTGGACTGCAAGGAGATCCAACCAGTCCATTCTAAAGGATATCAGTCCTCGGTGTTCTTTAAAAGGACTGATGCTGAAGCTGAAACTCCAGTACTTTGGCCACTCATGTGAAGAGTTGACTCATTGGAAAAGACCCTGATGCTGGGAGGGATTGGGGGCAGGAAGAGAAAGGGAAGACAGAGGATGAGATGGCTGGATGGCATCACTGTCTCGATGGACATGAGTTTGAGTCCATGAACTCCGGGAGTTGGTGACGGACAGGGAGGCCTGGCATGCTGTGATTCATGGGGTCGCAAAGAGTCGGACACAACTGAGAGACTGAATTGAACTGAACTGAACTGGGTCTCTTCTGCTGATGAATTAATTTTTTTAATAGCTTATTGTATTGACTTTTTCATGTTTTATTTTCTCTGCTAATTAGGCCCCTCAAGTTTCCAATTCAATACCCTTTGAGATTTGAACCAAGAGAAGATGAAAGCAAAGGTAATATCTATTTTCTCACTGCTATGAAAAATGAGAAATTAGAAAAATATCCCAGAAGATTATCACAGGAAAGAAAAAATTACTCTTTTAAAGAAATATGAAAAACCAGAAGTGCAATCTAAGCAGCAACATAGAATGATAGTTTTTTGTATTAAGTACAATAATTGCAACATTCTGAAATACTAATGGTTTGAAAGGTGAGAATTGGTTATTAGTGTTTCAAGGTTGGGAAAGAAACACCCTTAAGAAATTACAGTTTCAAAAAGCTAGAAATTTAGCTTTCAGTTCTACAGTTCCACACATTTCCAGAGAGATTCAAATATGTGATATGGAGTTGAATTCTCTTGTTTCCTTCCAGACCTGAAAAAGCTAAGAGTCTATATTTATTTCTCCTGGATTTTTCTACCAAATGGCCCTTTCAAGTCCCTCTGGGCTTGGAGTTATTTGAGTCCATGACTCCTATTTGCTGAAGGAAAACCAGAATGTCATCCCAAAATATGCCTCTTTGACATAAAAATTATTTTGAGTTGAAGGCAATGAAGAAGCAGTAAACGCAGCTAAAGTTACCCTCTTTCTGCCTAAACACAGGAAATAAATTCTCCTTTCACTGGAGACAGACTCTTAAACCAGTGAAGGCAGCAGAAGAGTCTGCAACACAAGCTTGTTAAGCTAATCCTGTATTCTAAGTTCCTTCTTCATCATTTACCACCCTTAGCCCAAACCTCTTTTTCTTCTCAATTCTTCGCAAATTATTGTTTCTCTGTCTAAAATATACAAAAGCTTCCTGCTCCAATCACTTCTTTGGATTTTCATTCTCTTGTGCAGGCTCCATGTTCATATAAAAACTCAGTATAATTTGTATGTTCTCCTGTTCTTCTTCTTGTCAGTTTAATTTGCAGATCCAACCAAGGACACTAAGAAGGATGAGAAAAAAATTTCCCTCCCCTATGTTGCCAACCCATGAGAACAGGAAAGTCCCTCAGTGGACTCATGAAGTGAGAAGCTTAGGAATAAATATCATTTTCACTGTTTTTACCATCTTCATCTACCTGGTGAGGAAATGAACTGTAGGTAACCCAGAAAGGGTTAAGAAATAAGAAACACAAGTGTAGGCAGACTGGTACTGCCAGACAATGCCTGGAAAAATACTTATTTTATTTGTTTGTTTTTAGAAGAATCTATATTTCTGACACTCTAGCCCCTCCCCAAATGAATGAGTTTGTTCCAGAAACTCATTCACATGGTGCCAAGTACTGTTTGCAAGTGGGTTGCGTGACTTGTATATTTACAGTAGCACTTCTCAGGAAGTGCTAAAGTAAATCCTATGCTGAGAAGAGTCTTAGATTGTTTGGGTTCCTGTGATATGTATTTAACATAAACTAAAGTGGAAGAGCACAGATACCACGCACGCATCTCAGAGAACACCTGCTACCCTGTCCCAGCAGATGTCTGATTCAAGAGTGTTAAAAACAAAAAGCCAAAGCTATGGGGCATAGTCAGCTAATGTTCCTTTTCCCAATATTAAATTTCCTATAGGACTAGATTTTTTTAAGACTAGTTTTGATGACTTCCCTGTGCATAAGAACCTGCCCATCACTGCAATGGCCACGGGTTTGATCCCTGATCAGGGAAGATTCCACATGCCACGGAGCAACTAAGCCCAAGTGCCTCGACTACTGAGCCCAGATTCTAGAGCCTGCAGGCCACAACTACGGAGCTCTGTGCTGCAACTACTGCAGCCGGAGTGCCTAGAGCTGCGCTCTGCAACAAGAGAAGCCACCACAGTGAGAAGCCCGTGCGTCCCAACACAGAGTAGCCCCTACTTGCTGAAACCAGAGAAAGTCCCTTCAAAGCAACAAAGACCCAGTGCTGCCAAAAATAAATACATAAAATAATTTTTAATTGTTTTAAAATTTAGTTTTGAAAGGCAGTAAAAAGATTAATTGTGGGAAGGAAAGAACAGAGGATACAGAACAATTACAGAAATTGTATTTTTCTTTTTAAATTAAATTTTTACCATATTAGCTGGCTTTTGTTGAGGCTTATTTCAGGGCTTAGGTTCATTACATGACTAGCAGAGAATTATGAAGTTCATGCATCTTATGTTTATGTATATGTTTATGTATTTATACTGTAATGTATGAATTCATGGAGAAGGAAATGGCAGCCGACTCCAGTATTCTTGCCTGGAGAATCTCATGGACAGAGGAGCCTGGCAGGCTACAGTCCATGGGGTTGCAAAGAATAGGACAGGACTGAGTGACTAAACCATCACATACGGATTCTGTTCAAAATGATTCTGTGTTTGTTTAGATAGCATCTTTGCTTCTATGTCAGTGTATTATTTTGTAAACCTACTGAGGGCAAGGGATATCTCTAATCCCACAAGTTGCCTCAAATGAATATCAGTCTGTAATAACTTCAAGCATGCCACGCCATCCTCCCATTCTCCCCACCATTCTAGCAGCCAGCAAGAATGTCCCTGTGTGATGACACATTAGACTTTGTGCTCGTCAATCTCCTGTAACCTCCAAACCCAGCATATGTATCAACCCTGAGCAAACTGGACCCTGTGTCTTCCTTCCCTGTAATGAATCTTCCTTTCTGTTACATATTAGCATAACAACCTTCCAGGAACCTCCCAGCCTCTTTCTCTGAGGCTGATTTTTTAGAAAGGAATGCTACTGATTTATGAGTCCTTCTGCTTATTCTAGAAACAGTTTTTTCAAGGGAAAAAAAAACCCTCACCTTTGTGGATCTGAGCAGTAGACATTCCACAGTTGTGTAATTCCTTTTAGAAAGTGCACTGACTCTCAGGTGACACTAAGTACCAAATTCAATAAAGACTTTTTTTTTAATGGTCCACATTAAAAAAAATTTTTTTTAATAAATGAGCAATTATTTAAAAGAACAAGGCAATTCTAGATGGGCTAATAAGACCTATCTCCAAGGGAGGTTGTTAAACTAATAAAAGTACAGAGATCCATGTATAATTATGTCTGGATTTACAGAGAATATTTCTAGAAAGATAAATAAGAAACCAGCTACCATGATTGCCTCTGAATGGTAGATTTGAGTGGGAGACCTGAGTGGCTGGGCTCAAGGGTGTAGAAAGATTTATTGTTTACTCTATTAAAACAAGGTCCCCCTAAACAGAGTTCCCCTGCGGAGTTTATGATTATGCCCTCTATCCCTCTTTCTTGTCCCTTCTGACTTCAATCCTGTGCTAACTGAATACTAATCAACCAGAGTCAGATGACTAAAATTACTGTTGTTGATAACATGTTACTATAGTAAAATTGCTATTATAGATGTCATCATTACTATACAAATTCAGGTTGTTTCTCCAGAGCAAGATGAGCTAAGAGACCCCCAGCCATGGACCACTTGGCCGGAGAATCAAACCAGAACGTCCTGACTTCCAAATCTATGATTAAGAGATGTTACAGAAATGTCACAAGACAATGATTAACCCTAGCTTCCTTGTTCTTCCCCTTTAAAATGCTCCCAGCTCAAAGAGTTAGTGGAAGTAGATCGGAGGCATGTCTCCCATTCCTTTGCTTGCCACCCTATAATGAAGCCTTACTTTGCTACAAACCCACTGTCAAACTTTAGCTTTCTGCCTACAAGTCCTTGCTTAGTTACATTACCTTTTGAATGTTGTAGTATGTGCATTGAGTTTATTTATAGATTTAAAATGATTTATTAACTTCAAAGGAGCTTCATGGGTGGCTTAGACAGTAAAGAATCTGCCTGCAACATGCGAAACCCAGGTTCAGTCCTTGGGTCAGGAAGATCCCGTGGAGAAGAGAATGGCAATCCACTCCAGTATTTTTATCTGGAAAATTCCATGGACAGAGGGGTCTGGTGGGCAACAGGCTATGGGGTCCCAAAGAGTTGAACCCTTTGGTTCTTAGGTACTGAAATTAGACTTTGGCTAGTGTTCGGATACAGTTGCCAAATAAAATACAGGACACCCAGTTAAATTTGAAATTTAGATAAATCATGTTTAAAAATTAAATATAAGTATGTACCAAGTATTGCATGGGACATACTTAAGCTTTAAAAAAAAAATGCTGTTTATGTGAAATTCAAATCTAACTGGGTACCTTGCATTTTTACCTGTTCAGTCTGACAGTCCTGGGTCCTGAACCCACCATTTATTTTGCTGGTGACCCTGGAAAATGAGTGAGGTCAGATTCCTCTGCAGAAGAAAGGAGAGGATGAGACCTCAGCCTGGTTCTGCATGGGTGGTTGGAGTGCAAGCTGGGCTTCAGAGGGAGGAAACTGGATTTCTGTTCCCTACAGCCACACCTGAGCCTCGTGGAGAAGGGAGGACATCTCCTGGCCTCGTCACTTGCAAGGAACATGCCCCCAGTAGTCCGAGGAGGATAGTCGGCCCGTGAAGAGCCATGCTGTGACTGCTGGAAGTACACCAAAGCTGGGGGAGAAAACGGAAACTGTGGAAATAGATACAAAGGAACAAGAAGTAGGTCACAGGGAATAATGGTGAGCAAGGCTGGCAGGTTCAGTCGCTCAGTCACGTCCAGCTCTTGTGATGCTGTAGACTGTAGCCCACCAGGCTCCTCTGTCCAAGGGATTCTCCAGGCAGTACTAGAGTGGGTAGTCATTCCTTTCTCCAGTAGATCTCCCCAATCCAGGGATCGAACCCAGATCTTCTGCACTGTGGGCAGACTACCAACTGAGCCACCGGGGAAGCCACTCGTATTCCTGTTTGCAGAACCTCTATATTCCTCCTATTGGGTCACCAGTGGTGTGCAACGGCTGTCACTATGGCACACAAAAAACCCTGAAGGACGGCACCTCCTCTTTGCTTTGCCTGCAGGGCACTGTTTCATGCTCTATCTGGCTAGAATTTTCCAAGTGAGATGGTTCGTGGAAGAACCAGTGGATTCCATGTCATGCACACCTTGTCACACTTCATTTGCCATAAAGTAGGGCCCTTGATTCGGGTAAGGCTGTTTCAGCAGATTAGACAGATGTTGTGGTCCCTGAGACAGTGGTGTTAGCTGATAAACCTACAGCAAGAAAGGAAACCCTGTATCTGCGAGGTGTGTGTGTGTGCCTGATCTGGACAGACTGAGTCACAGATTCTGCTGAGGAAGAGCTAGTAAATCCTCACCGTATACACTCACTGAAGCATTGCAGGCAGTTCTGACTCCCTATTATGCCCATCTAAGTGCCCCAAATCATGGTTCAAACAAGAATCACTAACAACTATCATTATCTCTCTCCGTTTCCAGGGGTCAGGAATTCCCCAGGGCTCAGCAGGGCTGTTTTGAAGCAGAAGCAACCCCTGAGGCGAGACTTTCTGAGCAGTCAATTTGCTAAAGGAAGTCAGGAGAGATCTGGAAGGCGAGGGGGAGGGGAAGCAGGAGCAGGAAGAGGGAGGGACCAAGACAGGGTGTGATGGCGGCAGTTCTGCAGAAAGCTGGCTGCACCTGATCCACTGGGCACCTCTGGAGCGTTATCCTGCCCTGATGCAAGGGGCCTGAGCATTCTCACTCCACACCTGTCGTCACTGGTCATTTCCCACCCTGGACAGCAGGGTGTAAACCCCGAGGCATGCCTTCCTCTACAGATACAGATCCAGTAACCCCATTAGATTGCTCTTAACCTCTGTTTCTTGATCAGTAAAAAAGGAAATAATATTCATATCTACCTTATTTTTTAGGACTAAATGAAATTATGCCTACAAAGTTATTGCTTTAATAGCTGGTACAACTGTTGTTGTTTAATCACCAAATCCTGTCTGACTCTTTTGTGACCACATGGACTGTAGCCCACCAAGCTCCTCTGTCCATGGGATTCTCCAGGCAAGAATACTGGAGTGGGCAGCTAGTCCCTTCTCCAGGGGATCTTCCCCACCCAGCAACTGAATCCGAGTCCCTTGCATTGCAGGCAGATTCTTTATCATCTTGAGCCATCAGGGACAGAAGATCATGTCATAAATTATATAGTCCTTATCCCTTTTTATGTGATGATTTACATGGTCCACTGCAGATATATTAGTGGTTTTTTTTTACAACTATACTGTCCCCAGGTGTCTCTGGGAGTGTTATTAATATATAATACATGGGTTAATATATGGATATCATACATGGACTATGCTAGCAAGTCAAGAAGCAACAGTTAGAACTGTTAAAAAAACATATTTAAAAGCAGAGACACTTTGCTGACAAAGGTCCATCTAATCAAAGGATGGCTTTTCCAGTAGTCATGTATGGTTAAGAGATTTGGACCATAAAGAAGGCTGAGCCTCAAAGAATTGATGCTTTCAAGCTGTGGTGTTGGAGAAGACTCTTTGAGAGTCTCTTGGACTGCAAGGTGATCAAACCAGTCAGTCCTAAAGGAAATCAGTCCTGAATATTCATTGGAAGAACTGATGCCGAAGCTGAAGCTCCCGTACTTTGGCCATTTGATATGAAGAATTGAAACATTGGAAAAGACCCTGATGCTGGTAAAGATTGAAGGCAGAAGGAGAAGGGAACGACAAAGGATGAGATGGTCAGATGGCATCACCAACTCGTTGGACATGACTTTGAGCAAGCTCCAGGAACTTGTAAAGGACAGGGAGGCTTGGCAGCTGCAGTCCAAGCAGTCACAAAGAGTTGGACACAACTGAGCAACTGAACAACAACAACAACTTTTTAAAATGCAAAACAAGTTCTGAGTTCAGAAATATGTCTGGCCAAGGGACTGGGATATCAGTGTCTACTTTTTACTACGACTTTACCTCCTGCCGTTTGTACTTGCTATTCTTTCTGTAGGAAAAGCTCTTCCCATTCCTTTCTTATCTGGCTCCTTTTCTTCCTTCCGGTTTCGACTTAAATTTCTCCTCCCCAGCGAGGCCTTCCCTATTGCTATTGGTTCTTGCTGTCATTCCCTATTAAGCATGCTGTTTTGTCCTTCAAAGCAATTATGTCAATATATAATTATTACTTTAAAGTGAACATGCTCAGTTGTATCCGACTCTTTGCAACCCCATGCACTAGCCTACAAAACTCCTCTGTTCATGCAATTATCCAAGCAAGAATACTGAAGTTGGTTGCCATTTCCTCATCCAGGGGATCTTCCTGACCCAGGGACCAAACCCACATCTCTTGCATCTCCTGCATTGGCAGGTGGATTCTTTACCTCTACGGCATCTGGGAAGCCCAATTTTCACATTAGTTTTTATTTATTGTCTCTCTCTCCCTCCAGACTCTAAACTTCACTAAGTCAAGGACTTTTTACCTTTATTTGTTTTTGTATGTCCAGCTCTTAGCACAATACCTGGCACACTGTAGGGGCTCAACGCAGGGGCTCACATTTGCTGAACTGAATAAATGAATCAATCAGACAGTCCATTCAGAAATGCTGACACTGGAATGGGACTCAAAGACCTCATCTGCTAGTTAAGCAAAATTGATACAATAAGAAAGAGCTAACATGTATATGAATTTGTTCTTGGTATAAAAGAAGTACTTCTCTTAGGTATAAAAATAATGACTTCAGGTATACAAATCTATGTAGATAAAATAAGAGATATGATAGAAAATATGTAATTCTCTACTCAGTGAATACTATGATGACATTGTAATGAAATTATCTCCTGGACATATTGCCTTCATTCACATTGTGTTGTCTCTTTCTGATCTGGTGCCTTCTTATTTAGATATGTGTCTTTATGCCCTTGATATATGGACTTGAAACAACATCATTCTCCCATCAACTGCCTAAACAGAACTGAAACTGATTTAAGTTTTATGGGATCCTAGGATTCCACCTATTTCCAGAGTAAAGAATTGAGATTCTCACCAGAATCTTCTGACATGTTAATCATTTCACGATGAAATCAGAAGATTCTGAAATTATCTCATCTGTGTCATGATGGTTTCTCCAAGGTTTCTGGGTGTGGTTCATATCTGGTAAGATG